>RQTK01000759.1:175147-193009 GCA_003991915.1 Elysia chlorotica | reverse complement strand
CAGACAAAAAACGAGTCTGACTCTGACTGAAAAGAAAATATCAATTTAGCATTTCGCTACCTTTCTACCCTTGTCCAATCTCATACAGCAGGACATTCCGAACCATCGCCACTCGCCCTGTGTGTCATTGGCTGTCAATGTGTACAGAACAGCTTTAGTGCCATTACTATAGTGCACATCAACAGCAATGTTTGTGGGTTGTGTCGTCCAGTATCGAAACATGGTGCAAATGCCTGTTACGTCGTTTGACAAAAGCGTTGCGACTGATGCTGGCGTAGAGTCATTGCCTTTCAAGTACATGTAACCACCTGAGTGAGAGAGATTAAAGATAGGTTAAAAAGGCCAATACCCAGATTTAAAAAAAATATACACAATTGATGAGCTAGACTGAAGATAATATTAGTGATTGAAAAGTGTACACATTTATAATTTAGAGTATTGTTTTTATTTTTTTATTTTTTAGTCAAAGTTTATTTTGCAACTCTGGAATACCAGTTATCCTGATTATTTTCTATGTATAAATTAAATAATCAATATACTATATCTGTTATAAAAGTAAATATACGCGGGATCAGAGCATACCTGTCTTATTATGCTCTTTTCCTCTAGGCCGATAGTCCGTCTGTATGGGACCTTGCTCGTCAGCATTAATCATTTCCCACTTTGAATTGCCATCAGAGCTTGATAGAAAACCGCAGTCTTTACCTTTATCAAAACTGCAAGACGATGCGCCAGTATGGTTGTTGGTGCATTGCGACTGCGATGCGTCTTTGAGAGAATAAAAGAAAAAAAACAACTACATGCTAGTTATGAATGCATTAGCATTGAGTGAAAATACGATCGGTAGTTAAATTTGACTCTTAGCAAATTCAATTTTTTTATTAGCAGTTTTCTTCTCTTTTTTGGTTGTTGTTCTTTTTCTTTTCCTTTTCTTCCTTTTTCTTTGGGGTGGAAAAAAAAAGGGGGGGGGGTAATTCTGTACCTCAGTGTGTGCATATGGGAATTTTCCCTTTATTTTTTTTCATTACATGTTGAACCAGTGGGTGTGTGGATGGGTGGAGAAGAGATTTACTTTAATATATCCCTTACTTTTTTCTGGGTATTTTTGTAACTGTTCATATATCTATTTGAACCTCTTTTTGTGTTGTAAAAGCTACCATCTCTAAGTCTTTGGTAAATCTTTGCTGTTAAATACGAGTAATTGGGGTGGAGAGTTTGTTATACAATATTCCAGGATTTTTATTCAAAGATAAGAATATGCTGTATGTCTCGTTTCTTTAAATGATTAACATTTAAAAATAAATTTATGAGAACAGTATGTCATGATGTTTTGCTCACTCGTTTGAAACCGAACGTATATATTTTTTAAAGTACATTAAACAGAATTTACGAAATTATCAGACGTCAGTCTAAAGATCCGTCCTCGCGGTAGTCTATTTGCTGACGTTGGACTTTAAGACACCAACCAAGAAAACGGTGGTCTAAACTCAATGCTGCTCGAACATTAAATCAAAGTAAAAGTTCGAGCCAATCAAGATAGTCCCTAAGCTAAGGTTCATAACATTTTGAAAGCTCATAAATTTATTTATATTTTCAAAACAAATACATGTAAGGCTGTTATTATCATAATAATTCTTTAAATACATTAAGTCGCAATCTAACTTGAAAAAAAACCAAGGTCTAAATCATGCAAATGTGTTTTGCACAGTCATACAGTTATGCCTTTTACATTTACTTGATTGTTTAAAACAGATTTGTAAGTCCATACAGTCATACTAAATATACTAAATATACATTTTACGGTGTACAAATTGTCTGGTATTCATAGATAAAGTCGTCTATGTCATCAAAAGTATAACTGAGTGATTGATCTTCATAAATCATAAGACAGTTTTTCTCAGGTTGGAGTAAAATAAATCCATAAATAATAATGACTCTTGTTATTGTGAAATACACATGCATAACACAATTATAGTAGACACTGTTTGACATGGTATACATGCTTACCTGTATTTGCTGAACAGAGCCATAAACCAATTATAATAGAAGCCACTACTGAACTAGAGCTTGTCTCTCTAAACATGTTGAGAAAGAAAATCGAATGAATGAAGCGATCAGATTGGTAAAAAGCCCACGCGTTCAACAATATATATCAATATATCGCACTTAGGTGATGATTTTTTTATCACTCTTCACACGTCCTTAACCTCATCAATCGAACGGTCTCGCCTTGTATTGTTTTAAAAGTCCCTTGGAATCAAATCGATTATGTTATGATGCCAGATATGATAGTGATACAGGATCATCGAGGTGTCAGTGATAAGATAAAGGCACGGCCATTACGTAAATTTTGAACCTGTTCACTAAAGGAGGGCTGGCAGTGCCATCCACGCTAATGAAATTCTTTGCTGAACTTACTGTTCATTTTGTAGTGCTCCAAAATAAAAAAAACAAAAACAAAAAAAAACGTAACCCAAATCAGGCTAAATGTTTCGGTGGTCATTTATATCAGTAAAGTGTTTAAATATCACATTTGCAATAATCATTTTCTTAGCCTCGTTTTGATTAAAAGAACCGAATAAAAGATGACTTTAAATAGGCTATCTATTAATATTTGATTATTCAGTACTAACTCACAAACAACAGGCGTGTTATGACTACTATAACATGTCCAACTTTGATACACTGTATCCTCATTATGATAGCATAACGATAGCTGGATGACTATGTGTATTTCAATATGAATGTGGGTATAGTTATTTATATTTTTTCTTTTATTACGCATCTGTTTTGGATCTAAAATTTGTTATGAAAATAGGTATAGGTCAATTCTATGAAAGACTTTAAAAATGTATATGTTTCGTTTGGGAAATAAACTGACTTACACAAACTGCTGGTCGTATCTAAAATCCTATGATCTGTCATAACATTATATTATTTGATTTAGAAAGAAAATGATACTATGCATTTTTCCACTACAAAGAGATATCAGGACTTTTATCAAATTGTGTCAGCTATAAGTAACTCATCAAAGCTATGGTGTTCAAAAGGACTGTGAGTATCATAGTAAAAGCCTCAAGCATCCCTGCATTGTGAGCTATTAGTGTTTCTCACAGTACAAGCGCTAAGAGTTAGATAACGTTCAGAACCTAGTGACATGTGCAATAACCAGACATCAACAAGAAAAACAACAACAATAGCAACTACAATAAACAACAATGACACCACCACCAACAAAATCAAAAACAAAAAACAACAACAACAACAACATTCAACGTAGCTAACCATACATTGTGGAATCAATCGGGAAACTATACCACGCCACAACCCCCCCCCCCCCCCCCAAAAAAAGGGTTGCCCCCGCCCGCCCCCCCCCCCCCCCCCCCCCCCCAACCCTGAAAAAATGGTTTGTCCATTAGAGCGAGAAAGATGGAGAGAGAAAGAGAGAAATAGATAGATAGATAGATAGATAGATAGATAGATAGATAGATAGATAGATAGATAGATAGATAGATAGATAGATAGATAGATAGATAGATAGATAGATAGAGAGAGAGAGAGAGAGAGAGAGACAGAGACAAAGACAGAGAGAGAGACAGAGAGAGAGAGAGAGAGAGAGAGTATGTGTGTATTTACGGCACGTCAGCACAGTGAGGGCTATAACCAACACAGAGAGAGATAGATAGATAGAGAAATAAATGGAGAGGGGGAAAAGAGTGGTTAAATGAGAGGTAGATAGAAGGAAAGGGAGAGAGAGAGAGAAAGAGAGAGAAATAAAAAGAAAAAAATAACGAGAGAGAGGCGCCATATTCCCATAATCGCAATGCCGTGAGAAATGTAATCATATTATCTATGATGTAGAATTTAGTCTGATCTTTCACAAAAATTAATATTTTTTTATATAATAATTTCCTATTAGTATGATCTCAAGTTGTTTTGTTTGCGCTGTAATAGGCTGTACACACACGCTAAATAGTCTAAAAAGTATATTTTTGATACCGGTACCTTAAGTCTCTGGATTGTGCATTGCTTTATTAATGTTCTTCCTTTCACAAAGTCTTCTTTTTTATTTAGCTTTTCATATTCATGATTATTGTAGATGAAGGACTTGTAACCACACAGTAAAGGGTTGTGGCAAGTAAAGATAAGATGCACGATAAACACCTTGTGTTCTTATCAGTGACTGCAAAACAGAAAAAGACACTTCACACACACACACACACACACACACACACACATTAAGTTGATGCTTTCTCTCCATCTCGTTTGATATTCACTCTTCTTAATGTAATACGCCCAAAAAACAAAAACAAACAGCAACAACAACAACAATACCAACAACAACAACAACAACAACAACAAAAGGACAAAGTTAAAAAAAGAATAATAAAACTTTTGTTACACTATCAAAAAAAGTGTCAGTGGAGTTTTTTGCTATGAAAACAAACAAGCAAGGACGACCCTTTTCAATTTTTTTGATAAACAAACTATATTTTTAATGCAGTGCATCACTTTTGACCCCTTGGGGAATTAACCCTGTGTCTCAGCGTTGTTGCGTTTACTACCACACAACCACAGATCCCAAATACAAAGCAAATTGTGACAGAATGAACGATGAGCTACCGACCCGATTATCTGAGACAGAGAATAATTATTTTCCCATCTTTTTACATTTCTCAATTTCTGTGCTTTGAGAAGTGCACACACCCAACATGATTCTGCTCCCAGCGTAGTACGCCAAATGTCGCTCCTTCGCCTGAGGCCTTGAAACCTCGAAAACGACATTTGTATTTAGTCTGAATATAATTATAATAACATAAATGATGTTTTAATATACTTTATTCTCATATGTTTTTTTTTTAATTTTCTATAAACAATCCATTTACACTTTAACAGTGATATTCATGGTCGTTTCAAGTTATCAAAGCCAACCAGCATAACTGTCTTTATCAGCTTACCATTGAAACTAAATATTTAATTTTCTTAAAATAATTGTGAGGCTATCGTATTTATAATTTAAGTGATAACTGTCTTGTGGTTTCTCGGAGTACAACACCTGCTGCCAAGTTAGCAGTTTGCAGCTTCCAAAGTTATGGAGGTGGTTTAAACAATAGGGTAAAAAGTGTCCAGAATATGGGCTAATTTTGGAATTTTTATGTTCTTTTTTGTTTCCAGAAATAAGCGCGCTAGCAGTTATAGTTTTACATTTTCATGTGTTTTCTTTATGTGGGTATTATGAATGTTGTTGTTGTTGTTGTTCTGGTTGTTGTTGTTATGATTTTGTTATCGTTATTGTCATTGTAGTTCAGAGTAATAAAATTGCTTAGCCATCATATTTATATCGCCGTGTAGGATTCTGAAGGTCAACACATAATTATGTTTTTCAATACAGGAGTTGTATTTAAGTATTCTTAAATGTTGGCATCTAACTGTGCATTTAGCCTTCCTAGTTTTGTAATGCATATTTTTTTTTTCTTTTTTTTTTCTTTACATAAGTAATTCCCCTGCTTTAATTTGGATTGGCTTTCTTTTTTCAAAGTATCTCTTTTTTTTTGCACATGGAATATTAGTCAAAATGTGATATAGGGCGATTATATGCTATTGAAAAATAAAATAAATAGCCTCGACGGCTGGGTCTCTCTGCCATCATACTGGTGTGCCCACTTATCAGTAGCCTTGTAGAAATATGACAAATATTTTGATTGGGTGAAGGAATGAGGCTCGTTTTGGCTAATAAGTCGATAACTGGAAAACTAAGTTTCCCGGAATAGATGGCTGAAGGTATTCAAAGTATATTTGATCTGATATAACATAAGGCAATAGAAAGACAATGAGAGAACATTCTTTCCATATTCATTCTCATCTATATTCCTATGACTATGCAATACATTTTTTATCATTGTAGATTATGGAAATCAACGTGTGAAGAGTAAGAACGAATAATCCTTGTCCTTGCCCCTCTTCCCCCCCCCCCCCCCACCACCCCCCCCCCCCCCCCATCATTTATACGAATGAGAGTCATTCTTTTGGTTAGAAGTAATGCACAGGAAGTACACAGAAAGAGAGAGAGAGAGAGAGAGAGAGAGAGAGAGAGAGAGAGAGAGAGAGAGAGAGAGAGAGAGAGGGGGGGACTATAGTCATTGAATACAATTTTTCCTGCATTGATCGTGGGAAGTAAAAGCCTTTACGGCAGCGTCGCTATTTTTCATCAACAAATTGTTAGAACTTGGTGTACCTAATGCTATCATTCATTTACGACTCATTCAAGGCCGCTATTAATCCATTCGGGTTTGACTTTCCTCATGGCGGAGCTAGTGCTTTCGTTTTTTCTGACGATTTAAAAATTGGACAAATCGATCTTAAAACAGAATTTTCTATAGTAGGCCTTTCATTCTTTGTTAACAACAATTGGATAAAATTAATATGTTAAAAAACAAAAACCTCTCGTTAAAACAGAGAGGAGTTTTAAAAAAAGGGAAGAAAAGTTGGTTGCTGTTTTGAATTTAATGTTTCAATGATACTCAGAATTTTCAAGCCGTTTCAATATTATGCAGTTATTTTGCTATAATCTAAATAGATCATGTAAATAAAACAATTGCAATAAATCTTGATACTTTTTAATGTCTAAATCGGATTTTCACAACACGAAGAGACTTTGTAAACAGTATTTAATTAAATAGCAAAGCTCACTCTCTTGTTTGGTAAGCTCTATATTTTTCTAAAGTTTAGTAGTGGTGAGCTTTTTCCAACAAAATGAAATTTATTGTATAACGGTCCGTATCATTTCTATGTTAAAGAATAATTGATATTTTTCTAGGAACGCATTTTATCAAGAGGTCGATATAAAAAAGCCTATTGTGTATAGGGGATATTACCGACAAAAATCAATGATAACCGTTTATCATACCGGGAAAATGTTATCAACATGTACAAGTAAGCGTTTTTATTGCTCACGTATACTAAAACATTGAACCGAAAGCGATGTATCCAAATGGTGCAGAACTGATATCAAGTTGTGAAAAATGTGTTTTAATAAATTTTTATTGGACTTTACTGATAGGATTTTCAAAAAGTTGTGCGATAATACTTATATTTTTTTCTCATTGTTTTATTATTAAAACAAGCTGCGCTACGCATATTGCTATCACCTGGAATTAAGGGCCGACATACCAATGCTACCATTTTTAACGCTCATTACACTCAACCAGAGAGCTATCTGAACTGTCTTATACATCATAATTATCTGTTTTGCAATAGAGAATAAATTCAAAGAGTAGAAAATATGGTTCTCAATATCACCCCGTCCTCCCGCCCCCAGAGCACATAAAATAACTTTTGTTCATCTAGTGCTTCTGACTGTATATCACATTACAGTATCTTCATAATGTTACTTTGGAATAAAGCTTACGTAACTGCATCATGATGTAGAGTAGAGCACAGCCGGGATCTCCTAATAGTCACGTACTGCTCTTAGCTAGCCATAATTATGCATATACCCATTCTAACATAATAGTAAATCTCAGAGGGACGTACTGTTCACATACTGTTCACGATACTGAGGGAAAATATATGAACTTCGGGTACTAAAATTTGTATCAGAATACCACTTATTATTTTGACGTGGGTTAGAGATAATATCTGTATTCTTTCCCCGAAAACATCTTCCTGATTTTTGATTGACATGTTAAAGTGTAATTGAATTTGAGATTAACGCAATCGTTTAGCCTTTAGCCCTAATTAAGTTTTGTTCAAAGTCTGATTAAAAAAAACCTAGAAAAGATAGTTTATGTCGCTCATAAGATCAATGTTAAACAAATTATGTTACGTTCCACTTTTCCCCTTCAAATTAAACTTTTAACGACGCCGCTTAGATTTACAGGTACCATGTAACAGTAAATAACATTGAACATTTCGCAACTTGATACACAAAAGTCAGTCTTAAAAATTAATGTAAACAAAGGACACTATTTTTGCTGAAATGGGTTAAGATAAAAAATATTAATACAGCTTCCATAAACATATAAGCAAAGCTTATTCATATAGCGTTGTAAATAAATCAACATGAAAATAGAGGCATACGTTTACCAATAATAAAAGCTTGCATCGTTGTCCCCTATTTCGGTCTCTAAGTTTTCTCTATGAGTCCCCTTATCCTTGTAAGTTTTCCTTTCTATCTTCTATTCCCCCCCCCCTTCCTCCCCTCCTGCATTTCATACATGTTCTCTACATACCCAATGCTATTTGTTTCTTCCCTCTTCATGTAGCTGGGAACTCACGCGGGTTCCAGTGAGAGCAAAACATAATGAGGCTGAACTGGCGTGCACTAATTTTACTTTCTCATCAAGACTGCGAAACTTCAGGAAGAGGGAGAGAGAGAGTATTTTCGGGGGATCTAGGAAGAAGTTAAGGGTTAAATAAATTTGGTTATACTAAAAAAGTATCTTGTTTTAAGATTTTTACAATAAAAAACACGAATCCGTATTTGAAAAAAAAATGCTAGGTGTTATAAATAACCATGTCAAATTCGTGTACAGACGAAAAAATAAAGAGGAAAAAAAATATAAGTTAAAATTAAAATAGAAGTAAAAAATAGAAGAATATTTACTTTTCTGAAGCGAGATGAAGACTTTTCCATTGTTGTTTTTTTTTATATTATATTAGATATATTTTTTTGAGGAATCAATGTGTTCTTTGCCTTTTAAGCACCAAATTTTCTGACCTTCCTTCTTTCGTTTTTCCCCTCCCGTCTCTCCTTTTATTTGTGGAAGTTTACATGTTTTGTTTTATTGTTGCCTAACATCCAACGTCTGCACAAGACAGGTTATATTGTGGACGGGTCCCAAAACTGACATCTGACAATTGTAAGTGCAGCCACACAGAGACAGTGTGAAGATATAATGACTCATTCAGCTGGTCAAATTATACTGACATCGACTCAACCAGGAATGGACGAAGTCGCTAGAACGGGGCTCGAACCAGGTACCCCTTGCGTCGAAAACCAATGTTCTACCACAGGGCTACGACGCCTAACCGATCGTTGGTTCAGGAGGGTAACTAAAATTTTGATTAATGGACTCAGAGAACCAATAACTACGTCTCTGGCTTAACAATGAATTCGCTTTCTGTTACCGAGAAATACGCGTTAAAATATTTTGAAAATGTGACTATACATAAAAACTTTTTTTTTTTAATCTTTCGAAAATTGACTAAATTTAACACCCACAAAAATAAATATCAGCTCTTTCTCTCCCGCTTTACTGTTAGTGTGATTTTCTAAATTGGTGTAGGGATCGTGAAAATGCAGATACTTCGGTATGAATGCCTGAGTGCGTGTGTTTGTGCGTATGTAAAAGCTTGTGGCCTTATATGCGTATACAATTTCGAGGGCTTTTCGACTTTTCTTCATTATTTTCTTTTTTATCCATATTCCTTCATTCATCTTTTTATCCAATTCTCTTTATCTATTTTTTAACTTATAACAATGCATAATGACGATTGTGTCGCTTTATCCATCTATTTATCTATTTATGTATTTTTCAATTAACTGAAAGTAGCAAGCAGTTCTATCTATCTATCTATCTATCTATCAATCTATCTATCTATCTATCTATCTATCTATCTATCTATCTATCTATCTATCTATCTATCTATCTATCTATCTATCTATTTGTCGATCTACCTACAAACCTACCTAACTACCTATTTATGCATATACACATCTATCTTTGTATCCATAAAAAGCTTCTTTCAATCCTTTTGCTATCTTCGTAAGCACAAGTATTATGTACATACGATTCATATCTTTTTAAACTTTTAAAACATTAAAAAATATATCGATAGATTTCTAAACTATTCTTTATATGGGATTTTTCCAAGAGGGATATAAAATTTATTTGGACACATTCATATCCGAATAACAATTTGGTCTGAGTTCTAAAATATTTCATATAATTATTTTCTCATCCTTTTTTTCATACCTAATTAAATGTAGTTTTTTTTTAAATTCACAAATCCTAAAAATGTTTGGTTTAATTTATTGCACGATAAGTATCTTTAAAAAGAAAATGCGCAAAGAATGCATCAAACGAGCAATGCACGATATTGCAACGCATGTCTGGCTTTCAAATTGATTTCTAAGTGTTTCCCCCAGCTGATTTAGGAAGAGAAGTTTTTCTATCTGTCATCGCATGCATCTTTAGAAGGGAAGGGCAGTAGGTGTTTACTTTTAGACACATTCATAGAAAATATTCTTAAGAATAATTTAGCTTTTAAATAATGGATGAAATTTTGTCTGCGATAGAAAAAATAATCTCATAAGAAAATTGAATACAGAGTTCTAAATGGTAAAGTACTTTATGCTCTTTTTTTGTAATTTGGTGTGAACAATTATTGAATCTCCAATCGATTTTTTAAGTAGAAAAAAAAAAATTAAAAGATTAGTCGCTGAACTATCTATAGTTTGTAGACGTTAAAAAGTCCAACATATATTTTCTCAATTTTTATTTTTACGAAATAGGAATGCTTAGACATGTTGTATTAAACAATCTACGTTGACTAATTGCATGCTTTAAAAGTAGTATGGAGCTCTCGATGCTCCGGTGGTAAGTGTCTGCGTGCCCAAGTGTATGCGCAAATTCGTGCAGGATCGAGCATTGCTGTCTCTCTTTGAATGTATATAGATTTTGTACCAAGATACATAACCATAAGATGTTTAATATTCAGTATCATAGATTCAAATAATCATACATTATGCAGGCCAACTATTACAAGTTGTGATATTATTGATTATCGATTATATAAGTTTTTTTAAAGACTTTTAGACTTTTGAAACCTTAAGCGTACAAATCATTATCGTATTTATTCTACTGTTGATGTTTTTGGGGGTTTTTTTTGCTTGTTTTTTTTATTATTTTGGTTTCACCATCGGCACAACTATCGAGTGGAGTGTAACGGAATCCTAACCTTTCTCATGTGCGTGAATCTCACAGAAACCAAAAATAGCTTTTGAGTAACCACACACGACTTTTTACTATTTCTTTTTCTTTTTGTTTTGATAAGCATTCACAAGATTCATGTTGAATAGTGAAATGGATAACATCATTGATGCACATAAATAGTACTTTTATACAATAGTTTGAATTTACTGTGTATTTGTTGTTTTTGTTTGAGCGATATGGTCAAAGATATCGATTGTATAAACATTTACGTAGAGTGTTAACATGACATGCTTGTTCTCTCTGAACTCAGAAAATAGATACCTTGTAGTATTTGACTGTTATATTTATTATACCAATGGTTGATAGCGGTTTCGCTCCGTCGAGAGTCATGATTGAAAGATCAACATGTAAAATTTTATGTAAATGTTTACGAAATCGATATCTTTGATCATAGTGCTAAAACAAAAACAAAAAAAAATATACACAATGAGTTATAACTAATTCATGTTATTGAAACGGAACATGTACTGATAACATTCTAAAATTAATGTTAAATCCACAGTGAAGTGGTCAAATATATTTTTATATGGTCATACGTGAGTATTGAGTTTTCGAAGATAAATTTTACTGTTTTGTAAAATTTATGAAACAGCTTTGGATATTTGTATGTACATCAAGAGAGTCACAGCACTAAGGTGAATTTAAGTTTGATCACACTGACCCAATGCAAGTGTGAAACATTTAAGTAGCACGCGCATAATCAGATAGTGAGCCAGATATTGTTATTGTTAGAACTTCATTTTACTTGCACATATAAAATAGTTACAGTTCATAAGGACCACAATTAAACATCGCATATTAGGTATAACAACCATAAGTAAAAAGACGAGTAGTCGGTAAATGTGATGAGAGCTGTGAGAAATTTATAGAAACGCAAATGAGTTGCTAAACATGACTTAAATATTTAAATGTACATATTTGTTAACAATTAACCAATTTTAATGTTCCCCAGGTGTCCTATGAAATGCTATCTGGAGATTGGAGATTATTTGCTAGGATTCGAACCGTATATATTTTTGTCAGTCCATAGCATTACCGACTGGGTCATTTGACAGACACAAAATTCTGTATAAAAACTATGGAACCTTTTTACAATTATTATATACCATACTTAATTGCCTTTAAAACGGGCCAGTTCCAATCTTTGAAAAGCATGATAATTACTGACGGCTGCATGAAATGGCTACATGGTTTTTACGGTGAAGTGGAAAATATTTACGAGTAAAACATGTCTTAAAGTTTTATCTGCACTATTACATTCATGAAAAAGCAATGACCTTGTCACCTTTCTGTATTACGTGAACCCGTTTCTAGTGATCGATTTTATGTTTTCTATTTAATCTAGTTTAATAAAAAAAACACTCTTTGAACCCCTTTTATAAACATGTCCTTTTTAACACCACCAAAGCCAATCCTTGCAATCAACAAGGCATTATTATCAAACTTGTCCCGGGCATTCATTCCTACATTTAACCACCGCAGTTTGCTTCATTTCATTGACTTATTATTGCTTTGATGTCTATGGCTGTTATCTAATATCGAGATCTCAAACCCCACCTAAGTGCGACTCTATGACTCCATTAGTCCAATTATTATTATACCACGTCCGTAGTTTGGGAGGAGGGACAGTAGTAAGTTTATTGGGCAAACAGAGATAAGGTTGGGCTTTTGTAATCGATCCCTGTCGTGTGTTTCACATACAACATTGTTTATTATTCTTAAAAAATATTTTTTCTTTGAACTGAATTTGTTGTATTCTACCCACCCACGAGTAGCCCAGTCACTCACGATTGAGGCGGCCGGGGGGGGGGGGGTTATTTTTATGGCACTACAGCGTTAACGGCTATATTGTGCCACTGTGCTAAGACAGTACAGCACTAGTGGCAATGGTGTCTCCTTTATTTCTGTGAATGGTAAAGCATAAAAACTGCATATAAAAAAGTCGGTAAAAGTGAAGAATCTATAGAGCAGTTTAAAATGTATGATACACAAATGTCTTTTAGAAACCTCTGTATGCGCTAAGGACTAGCATCAGTGAATATTCTCTCAAGTGATTGGGAAGCAAGATTTCTTTCCCGGTAAACAATCGGAGAGTCAACCAAAATGAGACTCAGGGATTACTGGCAGTTGCAGGTATGACACTGTGGAGGCTTTTCATCTGTCCGTAGAAAGGCGTGAGGAAGATGAGAATGTCCCAGACATTCGAGTATCATCTGGTCTCTTCTTCTATAAGCCTGAGACTCTCCCACCCAGTGATCTATATGTGATTAAACAGTGTAATTTGTTGTTTGTCAATTATGTCAAATAATTCCATTGCGCTTTCCTTTTTTTTTCTAATGAATTTATGAATAAGAGGCTTTGCATCTGATTAGAAATCTGCATCTGGGTAGGTTCCAGTTCGAACCCAATCTTGGCAAGCGCATCAGTCATTTCAACAGTAGCAGCAGCAGTAGTAGTAGTAGTAGTAGTAGTAGTAGTAGTAGTAGTAGTAGTAGTAGTAGTAGTAGTAGTAGTAGTAGTAGTAGTAGTAGTAGTAGTAGTAGTAGTAGTAGTAGTAGTAGTAGTAGTAGTAGTAGAAGTAGTTAAGTTGAGTTGAGTGGAGTTGGTTTAACGTCCAACATCAGCACTATATAGGCTATATTGTGGACGGGCCCTAAGACTGATGTCTGACAATTTTATGTGCTGTCACACAGGAGACAGGGCGGGGATGCCATGACTCATGTCTCAGTTGGTCACATTAAACTGACACAACCAGTTGTAAAAGCAGCTTAGCCCGTGCCGTACGCAAAATATTGCATGCTCAAATACCGACTGGGGCTAAGCGCGAGGTAAACCATAACTAAACCTCGTCTAACCATGGCCGTCTAGAATACAGGGACATGGCCAAACTTACACGGGCAAAATATCGAATCTAGCTAGCAACTAGGTTTTGTTTAGATTACGAAATTTAGATTTAACAACTCAATCTTCTTGGTTGATGAGAAAACTCGGACTTAACCTAAAGTCTTCTGACTACCTTCCATAGCTCTTGGCATTCAAAAAGGCTAGTCTGTGAGAGGAAAGTTTAGCTCTCGGTTCGTAGCGTTGAACGTCTTCGAGGTTTGCCAGTGTTGCACTGCATTTACATTAGAACAAAAAAAAACAACAAAAATTTAACCACAAGAAAGTGATTATTCGTATGAAAAATATTGTTATCAAAATAATGCCTTCCGCTAGGAAATGATAAACCAATCAAGCGCGCCTTATTATGCCGCTTTATCTACATGTATTAATAATATTTTGGTCATATTATTCTCTGAAAAAGGCAACACAGTTTAAATGACCAAAATCACGTTTCCGTTACATTAATAATAATATTTTAAAATCAAATCGTTATTAATAAAACACTGTTAAACTCAAGCGCAGAACGGGTGTACTAAAAGAGCCGATCGTGTGGCATCTTCTAACTCTAACGTAAAGCAAGTCAACGATCTCTGCTTATCTAGATTCACAGAAAAATTATTAAAATGCATCAAAATATCAAAGGGGAATGTTCATATTATGCAGGTTAACTAACACCTTATCATAGATATTTAAAAATGTCGATTTCATAAAGGAATATGATCTGACTACTAGTAGTAAATCAACATTGTAGTATTGAATTTGAACATGGTAACTTCAGTGAATTATTTTTTATCACGTCTTCTTTTTTTGACCCTGCCAAGCTTAGCTTCCACTCTCGTTTGTTTTTGTTTTTAATCTATGTAATGTGGTAACTTGTATACACGCTCTCTCCTCCTCTGTCTGTATTTTTTTTAAACAGAGACAACTTGAGAAACCATAATCCACTCTTCACCCATGGGTAACAATGTTTCACATCTTATTGTGTACGAGTTTGTTTTAAATGAGTTATGCGTACAGAACAGAAAGTGTATTTTAAGTGCTAAGAGTGTTTTGATTAATTTAAGGGCAAAACACAACAGCACCTAAAACCATACAGCAGCAAGGTGCAAATAATTATGTTATGCTAAGTCATCTAATATGGGGGAGGAGGTTTGAGTTCCCCAAAGTACATTCTAGATCTAATGTGCAATGTATATTAATTTGAGCCGACGTGTGTGTAGCATTGGTGTGTAGCATTAGGCGATAATTACATCTTAAATTATAAAAACAGAACAAAACAAAAACACACAACAAACAAAGCAAAAAGCCACCTTTCCTCCCTCTAAAAAATAAATAAAAATACTGTCTGACGGCAGTAAAAAAAATAAAAGAAAATAAGGCACAAACACACACACACACACACACAAACAAAAGCAGGCTGATTATTTGCACGGTTCTACGCTAACCATTTACAATCATATCCCCCCCACATTTAAAGATGTAACTTTTTAAAAGAGATTTCAAAGCTAACAGGTCACGTTTTCTTTTAGTTGTTATGTGTGTATTGTTTCACAATTTAGTGAAAACCTCACAATTCGAGTTGGTTAGGATTGAATCAAAACTGCGATTTAAGAGGATTCCAATAACATAAGGGGACATACTTCAGCCAATAGAAGTGTTATAAAAATATAGAAAGCTGTTAAAATTTTCCATTTATTGATGTTTTCTATTGTTTTCATTCTATAGCATTAGCAACCTTTTCCCAACCCAATTTTCTTCTAAAGGATGTCTTGGGCATCAAAAAGTATTAAATAGTCCTCGACAGATTCATGCAATACGTGTGTATTGCCAATTGGTGGTGTCAGCTTCGAATTAATAGAATAAAATCAGGAAAACTTACAATTATTAGTTTGATTCTAAAAGAGTCGAAGATTTGAGTTGAGTTGGTTTAACGTCCAGCGTCAGCACTATATAGGATATACTGTGGACGTACCCCAAGACTGATGTCTGACAATTGTATGTGCTGCCACACACGAAACAGGGCGAGGATACCATGACTTCTGTCTCAGCCGGTCACATTAAACAGACACCGACCCAACCAGTAGGAGGCGAAATCGCCAGGGCTAGAAATACGAACCTACTGCGTCGGAAGCCGGTGTTCTACCCCAGGGCTATGGCGTCCCCAAGACGCAGGAGGTTCGTGTTTCTAGCCCAGGCGAAGTAAAAAAGAATTAATAATTATCCTATTGAAAATTTCGAATATCAATTACTAATGATGTCCATCGTATTACCGTGCTGTTTATAGCATGCCCATCGTCTAAACTAAAGCTAGGCTGTGCATCGTCCAATTTGACATTGAATGATCCATCGTCTACGTTAACATAGGATGTCCATCGACTATATTAACATGGAATGCCCATCGTCTAACTTTTTCTAAGATATCCATCCTAGATGTCCAAAAAATGTATACAGTATATCTTAACAATAACACAGGAGGTCCATCGTTTAACTTGATTTGAGAGATCATGATAGGCTCTTGTGTCAGGGCACCTTGCTATGCCGTTGCACTTGCAGGGTATAAAAAAATAGCGGTAACAACTAACATGAAGTGCATTGATCATGTTAAAAGAGCTCAAAGATCAAAACTTTGTACTGATATTTAGATCTTATCAATTTGAGTAATAGATTACCTTAATGGGTTATCAAGTCTTGTATTCTTTAATATCTCTATTCTTTCATAATGCACTTTTTCTTTTCTTATCTTTATTTTGGCAAATGTCCATGTCCGCGTTAGATAAGATTTATAATACATGTAATATGGCTGTCAGTCTTTTTCATGTTAAATTTAAATGTACCGTAAACTGTTATCACATTGGTTATTTCACTTTCAGGGTCATTAGGGCGATAATAATGATTACTTTTAAAAGATAAAATTTGACCAATCAGCAGTTGTCTGTAAAGCGACACTGTAAAAAAGAGAATGAAGTTTGCATCATTCATCAGAGACTACAGACACTTCAAACGGCCCTGCCCCGGACAGCGTGTCGAATGTAAGAGCCCTCAGTGTCAACAGATGAGATATCTGTTCACCAATATTGTTAGATATTAGGTAACGGGTTTGGGGCATTATTTTTTGGAAAATGTATGATGTAAGTGTAAATCACTTTTTTGAAAGCATAATACATGTGTACGTGTATCAGGGTAACATGCTGAATAAATGGACCCACACTGCAAAAAAAAAAAAAATGCAGGGGTGTGTGATTGGGATGGAGGTGGTGAAGGTTTACATGCCATCTACCTTCACACTGAAGTGGAATAGTGTTATGATGCACCGCACCTAAGGGTCCAGCACACTTTGTATATTTGTATCGGCAAAAAGGGTTAGATAAAATAAGGAAGAAAAGACGTCAAAGTTGTAAACAGTTTTTCACGTCCTCGTTTTTTTTTTCCTCTCAGGTTGATTTAGTAATGAGAATGATTAAAAAAGCGAATTGCACCCAATCTCATGAAATAAATGTTTTGCATAATGATTTGATTTTGTCTTTCTGGTTTGTGTTTTGTAGTCGTTTGATTAAGACTTGTCCGAAAAGTCTCCACCTCAGTTCATTTTTAAGTGTAGCCAGGCCAGGGTGGTGCTAGTTACATCAAGTGTAGAGAGACTTGATGGTTATTATTGTTGGGTATGAAACTGCTAAAGATGATAACAATAAAAATGTTACCCTTGTACTTTACTATGCATCAATATATCCATTGATTATAAATGTAATTGACCAATATGTAAATTTGGGATTTGTGTAAGAAACTAATATGTATTTTTTACTGATTTTTTAATTAGCATAATTTTCAATCAAATGAATTCAACATTTTAAATAAAAAATTTGAATAAATGTAAACAAAAATATAAGAAAATAAGGGAATAACATTAAATAAACAATAATAATAACAACAATGATAATAATAATAATAATAATAATAATAATAATAATAATAATAATAATAATAA
>RQTK01000759.1:149526-174966 GCA_003991915.1 Elysia chlorotica | reverse complement strand
GGAAAATCAACACGTTTAATCTTAATGCTAAGAGTAGTATTATGATTCAAATATGCCGTTAAAAATTGTTGACGTTTCTACAACTTTTCATTAATTGCTCCTCATAAACAATTAACTTCACAATCCAGTCTGAGTGTTCTTTCAGTTTCTTAAAGGATGAATTGGCAGTTTTTTACAACAGCATCTCTATTAATATAGCATGGCATTTCTGAAATATGGATTTTATAATTGGCTAGACATTGATTCGCCTGGTCTAGCCTTATCTGTATCAATTAGACGTTCACTGTTAGCGTTATAAAACTGTTATCAACGTCTCAACATGTTATCACTGATTGAAAACTTTAAACTAACAACACTATTGCTGCATCCTAGTTACCTTACAGGAAGTTACATCATTATTGCAATGAGGGGAAAGAAAGGTTACAACATAGGAGATAACCAGTTCTGTTAGTATTGGTATGTAAATATCAAAATTGTTTATGCCATTAGATAATGCAATCAAATTAATTTAAATAATTATTTCAAATTGAGTTCATTAACCTCAAAGTGAAATGATAAAACTGAGAGTAGAAACACTGTGTAATTTTCAACTGTGTTAATTGAAACTTCAGAAAAAAAGACTGGGCTCAGATTCAGTTATATTAATTATTGTATACCATTTTTTTTCTGATGCAGTGTTTAAAGATCAATGCATTGGCTTACTTTGTCCTTTTCAACTAGTAATATCAGTCGCTTATATTGAAAATATGTCTCTAACCTTCGCTTTATGATGGGTAGTCAGTGAGCATATATTTTAGGTTATATGCACAGACAATGGAGATAAACATGATCAGCTTAGTGGTTGTAAATTGAAAAATGGTTTACAACGGCATCAGTTGAAAATCGGAAAGTTGTTTGTTTGTTCATTTCTTTTTTTATTTAATAAATTTTATTTATATCTATAGTATGACTACCCTTCTTCTTCTTCTTCTTTTTCTTCTTCTCCTTCTTCTTCTTCTTCTTCTTCTTCTTCTTCTTCTTCTTCTTCTTATTATTCATATTATTATTATTATTATTATTGAGGTTAATGAACTCAATTTGCAACAGAAATGTTATGGTATGAAAGAGAAAAGGATAACCTTATAATATTTAGTCAGGTCAAGCTGACGATACACAATACATGTAGAAGCAAGAGACGGGAGGGTGAAAGTACGAAGACGGACAGGTGGATCAACAGACCCCGACAATTTATTTAATAGTACAGATAACTGAAAACTAATCAGGCTACAGGGGGAGGGAGGCGGAGAGAGATTGAGATAAAAAGAAAAAAAGAGAGTGTTAAAATGTAATACTAATCTTAAGATTCACTTCAAGCTTCTTACTTCACTGTTAATTTTCAGTACGATCAACTATGGTATGAATTAATAAAAATTTTTTTTTAATTAACAATGAGCTATGGAGATTTTCTTTATTTACTTTGTATACCATAACATCTATCCGCACATTTCATTAGATATTGAGTGAGCTGAATGCACTATTTACCTATTAGTCTATCTTGAAGAATGTTACATGTATTGATAGAAAACAGTTGCAAAAAAAAATTATAGGAACTGAAGAGATTATCACACACACACACAAACACAAAATTACAAAGACCCACAACAAATAAAATGATTGAAACAAATTTAGTTTGTTTATTCTTTTTTTTGAATTGGTGAAAAACATTTTCACACATTTGTAATGTATCACATTTTCTTTCTTTTAACACCAAACATACTTAAATTATCAGAGCCCTAATAATTAAAAAAAAAAAAAACGAACCAAAAAAGGTTTAAAATAATTATAATGTGTGACATTGGTCTATCCATATTTAAAGAGCAACTAGAAAATGTACAAAAAGCCCTCACAAAAATTACATCTGTCTTACAACATTCAAGCACATTACACTCAAAATAATCATTTACTTGCTGAATAACATAACATACTCACACCATCCATGTTAATTGAATATTTTGTACCAGTAAATACCATATATTTAAAATTATTGATATAATCATGAAATCAGACAAGTTCTCTGCAGTATTATTTTGTTGGAAACATCTTTACATTTATGTGTTGTATAATCTTCTTTAAGAAATGATTCGAATTTTCTAGACTGTTTGACATTACTCAAAACAATATTGATTGATTCACTAATTATAACCCAAGGAGAGGTTCTCAACTTCTAATTTCATAAAAATGTTCCCCTAAAAGTTTTGGTAGCTTTAAAATGTAATCTGTGACTAGTTTTACATTCCCTATCTTTCCTTAAAGATCCTTCACAGAAACAGATGCACCTGGAACGCTACCGATTGAATCGTCTGTGAACCCTAATTTTCAGAATCCCAAGATATCCAACCAAACAGGTGACAAAACTTAACCTTTCATCAAATTGTACCACAAAAAACGCCCAACAGCCACACCCTTGTGATCCTTCATGCATGACCACACATCAATCCGAGTCTGATGATGAGTCTGATGAAGAGCTACTGGTGTCCGTTGCAAGCCCCTGAATATAATTCCTACAATTGAAAAAGAAATTGGAATTTGTTGTACTTCATTAAAAAAAAAACTATAGAAAGTATAAACAGCCTGGTAATACGTGTTTTGAATTAATCACATATTATAACTTTTTAAATCTTAGCCTTGTAGAATTGAAATACATGTATGTAAAGAAGAGAGTGTAATATTTCAGAAATTAAATCTTTTAAACACATGTAAAGTTTTCAAAATCAATGCTCTTGTCCTGCACATGAGAGTCACTCTAATACATATTACAGTGGACCTTGGATATAACGAAATTGTTGGGCCTGAGTTAAAATTTTGTTATAACCAAGGTTTTTTTTATTCGATGATTGACCTGCAGATACAGTTGTCTAAGATCAATGCCACCGATCGATCTTGCATGAGGAAGCGTCTGTCCTGTTTGCGGACCCACTCCTCGAACAGAGAGCTAGTCATCGAAGCTTTTTTATTGTATCGATGGACAACTGGTAGACTCTTTATGCCCTTAAAACATCGTGGTTGGCCAAACTTCCCTATCATCAGCAAAGGCAGTTTTTTGCTGCAGTCCATGTATGCACCACACAGGAGAGAAACTCGTTGCTTTGGTATTTTATGGCCGCTGCAGTCTCTCCTTGGAATGTGAGGGACTTGTTCGGGAGACACTTGTAAAAAAAGTCTGGTCTCATCAGCATTAAATATATCCCTATGACTGTAATCTTTTAAGATCGTCTGCAAGGTCTCCTCCCATGCCGATGTGTCGATATCCTTGGCTGATGCTGCTTCACCACTCACGGTCTTGAATATGATTCCATGTCTCAGTTTGAAACGATCAAGCCATCCGCCACTCAATTTGCAGTCTGTATAACCAAGCTCCCGTGCCAATTGCTCACCCTTTTCAGTTAAAATTGGTCCAGATACAGGGACATCCATAGTTCTTGCTTGTTTAAACCACATTAAGAGGGCCTTGTCTACGTCAGGAAATGTTGACATACGTTGTTTCTTGTGTTGAAGGGTGCCTTGGTTGACAGCAGCTCGTATCTTCTCTTTATTTTTCAAGATGGTTGAAAGAGAGCTTTAAGCAATGCCATGCTCTCGACATAGTTCGGCTTTACTTTTGCTTCCTTTCTCTACTTCTTCGATCAGCTTCAGTTTGGTGTTAAAAGATAGACACTTTTTTTTTGTTAGATGCCATCGTGGTTCAGGGTAAAATTGTAGCGATGAGTAGAAATCGAAAACAGTTGGACCTAGAGCTCCAGTTGATAGAGTGCGAATGACTGGCATTGACTGATTCAACTGATTGAAATTTATTGAGTTGCGACTGGGCAAACATAGGCTAGGCATTAGGTAACAAGTAACATCAACCAATGAGTGGAGAGGAAGAATTTCCGAAGACGTCAGGAGTCTAGCCTAGCCTATCGTGTGTATGGCTGGCGTCACTGTAAATCAGCGTTGCCATCCACATTTTTTTAAAAAGACTACATTAGAAAAAAAAAAAAAGACTAAATTCGACAAAAAAGACCAAATGTACCTCACACCCCCTCACTGTTGCAAAATCTCACTAGTTTTGTTAAACAAAAAATTCAGTCGTTTAGTTTGTTAATTTTTTTGGTGTTTTTTTTAATAAAATGGAATAAAATTAAGAATAGATCTAGATTTGATATGCCTGTACACTCCCATACATTAAAAAAAAAAGAAAAAGAAAAAAGGGGAAAAGCGAAAACAACAACTAAAAGTGCCAAAAAAACACTAAAAGTAACTCTAATGTGCTAAAAAAAGACTAGATCTTAATCTAGTCTCAAAAAACGGAAAATGGCAACTCTGTTGTAAATTGAAGACCGTCAATAGCCTAGTGCCTCTTCACCCCAGAAAGAGACAGAGGCGGAGAGAAGGAGTGAGAGATGGAAAGAGAAAAAGAAAGAGAGAGGGCGGGGAGTAGGGAAAGGTTCCGCGCGAGAGAGAGTGTGCTCTCTGCGGTGTACCCTGCTCTTTGGGCCTATGGTGGCGCGTCAACAACAGTTCGTTGAATTTGCCAAACCTTGGACTGGCATTGGCGCGCGCACACACACAACACACAAAGGGAGATGCCTCGCACACTCAGCGTTGTCTCTTGCGAACGAAAACTAAATGATGTTCTAGTCTGTGTGCGTCACAGACTGTGTGCCTAGGCTTACGCTAGACACTACGCAACACTGGCCACAGATAGAATTAATGACTGTAGCAACCAAGCACCCTCCCCTGCACAATGACCCACTCAGTCCATTCGCGCAGCCTTTGTCATCACAATGCAGAAAAAGGTTTATACTTTTTTTCGTTGGTTAGGCCTAGGGTTTTAACTAACAGCTTCGCTACGCCCGAGGTCTTGGACCGCTGATGTTCGCTACGTCAGAGGTTTCTATACCATCATTTAATAAGGAGAAAAAATGTTCCTTAAAGATCCTTCGTAATGACCGAGGCTTTGCTACAGCCGATGATGCAATAGTCGAGGTCCACTGTATTAAACATTGGTGTTCAGAACACCCATCCGCACAATTTTGATGAGTAGATATGGCTTATGTGCCATAAGTAAAAAGCTGTTGGAACCAGATTAAGAAGATATCGAGTACAAGTCTTGGTGGAAGCTTGACATGTCACTGTGTCCTAAATAAACATACTTTATAATTATGATTTTGTTTACTAGCTAAATATACTGAAGACAAACTCTGTACACAAAAGCATATTTATCTTTTTATAATGTTATCTATATAGGCTTAAAAGGTTTCTATATAAAAGGTATACAATTTAAAAGAAAAATGTATTGTGGTTAAATACACATATATTTGTACTTGTTTTAAAGTGATCACAAATCCTTTTTTTATCACCAATATTCTTTTTTTTTGTGTGTTCCCAACCATTTCACTATCATCTAAATTTGAAAAATTCTATTGCTTTACAAAAAGTTATCAGATGGTGCGAAATATTTCTACATGTTTTTGTTTAAAAAACTGCATACCTTTCCATTTCTGATAAGCTCATTGTCTGAAGAGACTTTTCTACTAGGGGCAAGACATTGTAATCCAGAATGGACATCACATGGAGAACTTCCTGAGGAGGTAAATTATTTAAAAAGACTTTAACAAAAATTGTACGTCCAAATATGATCAGTGTAAAACCAATGGATCAGGCTCTAAATTCCAAGTGTTGAAACCTTTTATTTTAATGAATTTGTTTCACAGTGAAGAGAATACAGTTTTGTAAAAATGGTCTGTAAGCGTTATGCTACTTGAAGTTGAAGAAAACCGTTTAAAATTGCTTATGTACAAACAAAGAAAATACCTTGGTGCATCCGAAATCTTGAGATGAGATGACATGTTCTGCAAGCTGAGAGAGGGACTCCTCACTGTTGGGTGGTTCAGAAAAGGATTGAAATAAAATTTTTTCCCCCATTCTATTAGTATCTTACCAAAGTATTCACACACATGATACAAATCACGAGAGGGAGAGAGAGAGAGAGAGAGAGAGAGAGAGAGAGAGAGAGAGAGAGAGAGAGGGAGAGGAGAGCCTACCAATTCAAATTTTTTTTAAAGATTCTTTAAGAAATGTACATAATCAAATTAAACAAATGGTGCAACATGTACAAAACATAAAAATCACAAAAATCATATGAGATAATATTGAATGACGCAAAGTTGAAAAAAAAATCTGTTACTTTTGACATAAAATGTGTCACAACACTTAACTAGGTTTGACAAAATGTTTTGTATATGCATGTATAGTTAATTGCTCTCTATATTTGCAAATATCTGTAAATGCCGATACAAAGTAGATTGAGAGCCTTTAACATGGGCCATGTTTTTGCAAAAAAAGCAAAACTTCATATATTTTCATACAATCACAAGTCTTGATTAGCCAACCTAACAACTTATGACAAAATTGAACACCAATAAAAGAAGAAAATTTTGCAAAGAGTGAATACTGGTCCGTATTAATTGTTATCTCGATTGATAAAATAAAAAAGATTAACTTCTTTTTAAGGCTTGTCAACCTTTTGAACTTTGTTTGGAACCTAGACGAGGAGAGTAGGAAGATAGCAAAGACATATAAACAAAGAGACTCCTAGCATGAGAAAGATAAAAGTTTACATTTTTGATAGTGAATTGCTGCTTACAATTACTTGTATTAGGTGAACAAAGTGATTATTCTATATCTGTTGTATGATGTTAACTTTGATTGCATGTTGTTTGTTTGGACAAATAATGAATTTTGCTTTTAAAAATTTTGAAAATCTGTTGGAAAATAAATAGTTTATGAACAGTTAAATTTTGAAATATCTGTGTCGCGTTAAAAACACAATACAAAGCGTTGTTTGGGGTGTCGCTAAATGATTTGCACCAGACAATAAAAATTTATTTTTTCAACTGTGGCTAAGTATACAATTTCCGCATCTAGTTATATTTTCAGTGGTAGATATAACATTGTATTTAAAGATCTAATTCATCAAAATATCATACAATTATATATAAAAACTTTTCAAAAGGTAAAATAGAAAATGTTTAGCATCTCTTTTTTCCACCTTTTCATTTATTTCATAACCTTTATTTAAATTATGAGCAGCTAATCTATAAGAATGAAATACTAGGTATATACCATATTTAAAAAAAATAAAAATCTCTATAATCTAATAATAACTCATGACTTAAAGATTATATCACTCTTACTGTAGATTTCCTTAATGAAACTTTGTAAAACTTAATATTTCAGATAAATAGATTAAATTTGACCTTAAAACAGCAATGAAATGGACTTTTTTCATTTCTAAGATTGAAAATCAATATATTGATTGCTGGTAAGTAATAATGATGTTTTGTATCTGTTCTAGAAAAAAGCATTGGTAGTTTAATATATTATTTTAGTCTGTTTCCCCAAAATCTTTTGCAAAATTTCATTTTATGCAATTTCTGAAAATTCAATAACTATTTTCTAAGTTTAACAAATACTAAGACAATCATAAATTACAACAGTTTTATAAATGTAGAGAAAAACAAAAAGAAGAATTTATAGATTTCTGTCACTTACCATGCTGTTTTCAAATCATCATTGTTCAAGTGAGTTTTGATTAAGTTCCCAATCACAACACCATTTACACTGTAACAAATATATATGCACATTTCAATCTCTGTGAATAGTATAGATCTATTTACCAAAAATGATTGTCTCAATTTATGATCCCCATAGGTATAGCTTGAAAGGTTACTGAAGAGTAGTTATATTGTTATTAAAATAAATAAAACCTAATTTCTGTGTATCAATGGTTATTCTTGACTTCATCATCGTAAACGTCAGTCTTTTTTTATGTTGTCTTCTTTGGCAAAAAATCATAATACACTGTCAAAGGACCAAAAAATATTTACAAGTGACAGGTTAACAATCTGCAAAGATGTCTTGCTATGCCACGCAATCTCACAACTTTTCTTATGTCTCTAAGAATTGTAATAATTAGGGAGCCATATTTGTTTGCATACAGGATACAAACAATTTTTAAAATTTCAACACCAATATTATCTCTGCTCTTCAAACATACGGTAATGCATCATGAAGATGCTGTTTTCTTGTCCACTGGTCCATCAAAGAAGATGCTATCATGCACAGTTCATTTTGAGTCTGTGGAAGAAAAGCGACGTATAAGTCTTTTTAAACATTCAAATAATTTATTTTAAACTATAAAAACATGCCCACAAAAAATTTGATAAATTATTCGAAAATGTATGTAATAGGTTAACCAAGCCCATAACTGAAGGTATTAGAATTAAATAAATTGTGCATTTCCATTTCTTTGAGGGAGCACACGGCTCTTAGTTATAGATTTGTAGAAGGCTGCTGCTGATGAGGAGAAATAGGGTGTTAAAAGTGAGAATAGGGGGGTGGGGGGGGATACTTTAATCCCCATACAATTGTTTTCCCATTTTACTCCTAACCAAATGCAATAGTGTTATACATAATACAACAGATTTTTATATTATAATTTTGTTGCTGTTGTGGTAAGCAGTAAGGTCATAAATTACTTGATTCCATGCTCTTTTTGACAAAGTATTGGGTAACCAAGAGTTCAGGTCCAAATGTACTAGACAAACCAGGAAGGCTGCCATTACTTTCCTCATTGCATTTTACTTCTGCAGTGACTTAAGATCCCCAGCTACCCATTCCATGCTAGGTTGACAGAAAAAAATCAATCCATACCTGTAATTAAACCCCCCAAAAGGTGGTACAATGTGCTAACAAAATGTAATTTTTGAGTGCAACAATATATTCTATACTTTATATATTACCTTTGCCTCATGTTTTCTTTCAGCCAAAGTTTGAGTGAAGCGTGACAAAAAGTCAAAGTCTTTAAACATTGATGTCCATTGAAGATCTGAAAATTTGAAACGAATTTAAAATGCCCACATTTCTTCGATATTGACAGTGACTTTGTAAAAAGAAAATTATTTTGATATATAATTAGAGACATCACAAACAGAAACATTCTTCAACAGCATTAAGATCTAAATTAATGAAGAAAAAGAAACCTGTGAAGATACAGGTTGTATTTTGAGGATGGCAAAACAGGACCCCTTTTTATTTTTGTTGAAAATAAAAAAAATTACAGACTTTTCATAGAGTACTAATTGACATTAAAAAATGTCCAACAATTGTACCTGTATATAGTTGAGACACATACTGGTGACCTTCGTGCATTTCAATGCTCTCCAAGATTAGTTTAAACGTTTCTGAGTTTGGGAAGAATATCTGGGAGGAAGAAAAAAAAAAGAGCAGTAACAAATGCAAGTCTTGAGTACTTATGATTTGTTGAAAAAACATGACATAATTATAAAAGCACTCAAACAAACACGAATTGGACAACTTTGTCAAAAAAAACTTGATCGAGGGCAGAACAATAGACATGGGTGTTATTGTAAAATAGCTGGCTTAATCAAATTTTATCTACAAAAGCCTGGGACTTACATATGGAACGACTTCCTTGTACAGATCCATGACAACATCAATATGTTCCAAGGGAATTATCACAGTGAACAGGTCAGAGCTGAATGGAAACAAGACAAGTAAAATGTTAGCCATACAGGGATGCCACCAAACAGAGGTCTTTGCTTTCTTTAACACACAGACTTGAGTAACGTTATTTTTCTACGCAGGTTTTAGTTGTGCAATTAACCATAGTTTTATAATAATCAGAAACAACATTGTTATACTATGAGCGACGAGTCGTTCTGAACAAGCACATTTTCTTAATTTATTAACAGCGTATAATTTTTACTTTTAAAAATATGGCAAAGTACGCAAGTTGAACAAAAAACTAATGGTCCTCGTGACTGTGGACCCAGGCTTAATGCAAGCAATGAGGGCTGAAAGTCACATAGAAATAGGCATTTGTTTTCCAGAAGTAAAAAAAAAAGCGATTTCGCCAGCTTTCCTGAATTTTTTGGGGAAAAGTTTTCCAGACATCAAACTCAAAAAAATTTCTGGAGGATCCGGACCCAGATTATATTCCTGGAATTCAGAAAATTTCTGGAAAAGTGGCATCCCTGGCCATAATCTTAAAAACTATGAGTATGAAAGGTTTCTCCCATTAACTAAATTATTAACTTCAATTTAAAAAAATGTCATATTATTGTAAAATTGTAAGCAGGAAATATAGAAACATTTAGAGTTATGATTTGAATGTCATTAGTTTTATTTGAAAAAAAAAAGATACTTATTTACATCTTTCTTTTTTTTTTTCAATAAATCAAATAGCAGTAAACACTATTAACTAAAAACTCAATTACAAAAGTGCTTAATTTTTCATAATTATACCCATGTACGTGAAAATTGTGATGTCTGTCCACTTGGGGACACATTCTCTTTATTGTATTTATAATATTCGAATTGCCATTGCTTTTATCAAATAAACATGCAACGAATTGCCATTGCTTTTATCAAATAAACATGCAAATTGAATTTTCCTTTAATGAAATAAACTTGCAATTTTCATTTCAATATCATTCAAATTTCGAAAAAAAACAACCCAACAAACTTTTATACTTAATGGTCTAAAAGTCTTCAAGTACGTTGGTTAATGCATGAGCACTTACTAATATCCATACTGTGCTTGTCTGTTTGACAACAGGTCTCTGTTTTTACCATATTGCAACAATTCATGCAATCTCAAAGCAAGTTTTGAGTCAGGAAAATGAGCTGCAATCTGATAAAGAAACAAATAAAAAACAAAACAGTATCTTATAATTTATCCTCTTAAAATATCCGAGACGTATTTGGATACAGCTAATTTCTTAATGGAGTTTCAAGTCATTTGCCTCAAAATATTTTATAACCCTTTAACGAATAATAAGGCCTGACATATCAGGGAATCAGGTAAAATTGTACGCTCTTAAGAAAATGATAAACTCTAGCTTATATCATTCTCAACATACAAACATTATCTTTTCTTACCATTCCCATTACACTGCGGAAAAACTGGACTGTGAAAAAAAAAACACACACAAAAAAACAAATAAGTAGGGATATCGATTTACATGCCTACAAAATTAACTGAAAATGGAATAAAATTCACAAACCTATACAGATTAAAACAAGATTGGTTTAAAATTATTTCAAAATCATTTCAAAGAGGAAGTAAACGTTTATAAAATTTCTTACCGGAAAAATAGCTGATTTTTATACCAAATACTTTACACCTGAAAAATTAGTACTCTCACCAAAGCTATAAGACTTTAGATAGCTGTTTTATGTTTGTTTTTAGAAATTTTAGTTTCTGATCTGCACTGCTAGGAAAGCCTGAAAAATGTTTAAAAAAAACTGGCTTGTGTTCACAGATGTTTATAAAGAATTTGATTAATCACTATAAGTAAAAAAATAACTTTTATATGATTTATAGCCGGTCAAAAGGAACGCCTTTGCGTATTTAAAACTCAAATTCGATAATTTACACACCAAAGCGCATACAAGTGCAGTGGACCTTGGATAATCAGCTCCAACTTTGTTACATCCGAGGTTATGTTAAAGGCAAAGTCGTAATAAACACAACAAACTTGACTCTCTAGGAATTTAATTTATAATGGTTTTAAATTTTTTTACTGTCTTTCTCGATATTGAAAGTTTTAAAACAGCTTTGCCGTTTCCCAAAGTTATTTTACCTCAATTATTAAGTAAAATTTGGTTTCAAACAAAAAACATTTGTCCGTGTTTAATGAATGAAAATTGGCGTTAATCTTGAGTTGGAGTGAACATTTTCAAAAGAAGCTGATGCTGCTCGAGCATGCGAGACTGGGAGTAGGCTAAACTGAGATCATAAAATATATATTTGATCTTCGGTACTTTAAACCCCCATTTCATTTCCATAAAAAAAGAACAGACACACATGTCCCAGTATTTTCAACCTCACACTCATCAATCATGAGCACTACGGAACTCAAAATGAACCCAAGTAACTGCGCAATTCCAACCATCACCAAGATAAATGTACCAAAAGCCTTTAACGGATCTTTTAGGCCTATATGTGTGTGTTTGTGGCGTTTTGATCTGACAAGTAAAATGTCATTTTTTTACCTCCTTTGTGAACTTTAATTTAGCTCAATAGGAAAGGAATTTTCAATGACATGATCAGTGTGTGTGTGTGTGTGTCTTTCTGTCTTTCTGTCTGTCTGTCTGTCTGTCTGTCTCTCTCTCTCTCCCTCTCTCTCTGTAAACCTACACCTTCTCTTCAAGATATTTTTGTGGTTTTGTTTATCTTCTTCTGTTCTAGTTCCAAACATGCTCACTCAAGTGCCTATTTATGATTTAATTTTTACTTCGTTTTGTTATTTCTCATTGTTAAAGCAAATTATTTTCAATGCCCACCATTTCTTGTGCTGTGTGTCGAATAATTAAAGTAATCTAAAATTGAATTATACCATTTCTACTTTTAATTGCTAATTCAAATGAATTTCAATAAAGTCCACACTGTGTGCAGTTACATTTCGAGAGAGAGAGAGAGAGAGAGAGAGAGAGAGAGAGAAGAGAGAGAGAGAGAGAGAGAGAGAGAGAGAGAGAGAGAGAGACAGACATACAGACAGAGAAAGACAGAGAGACAGAGGCGAACATGGCTATGTTGGGCAGCACAATGAAATCTGTCATCAACTGCCAGACAGCATGGGCGACAGAGTTCAAACAATGATTTACACCTCCCTCCTGTGACACCTGCGCTGGCTGGCTCTGTCTCTTTGCGGCACGGAACCTTAATCAGCTGATCACTCAGTACACACACATACACACCCACAATCTGTCAATTTTTGCATGACGAGCATGCTTGTTTATGATCGCTCTACAAATTTGATGTGAACTTACCTGTACACATGTACTTTGATACGCCCACATTTTTCATAACTCTGTATTCGCTGAAATCTCTGAAAATCTCAACCACTACTCGAGCACAGTACTTCGTTACGTCCATGGTGTTCAATAAATCTCTTCATAAGGCCCAAGGTCCTTTTATAGGCCTTATGTAAGGGAAAAAACAGTCCCTAAGATAGTCTTCGTTGCGGCTGAGGTTTCGTTGCGTACGATGTTGATATATGCAAGGTCCACTGTACATAAATATTTCTTAAAAAGGAATGTTATTAGATCCATATTAGACACTAACCTTGTTAAAAAAATTACCGCTGTAAATAAACAACATAGAACTATTACCATCATTTTCTGTTTTACATTCAAATTCCTTTCCTTTCAAGTCATCAAGAACTTGTTCAAGCAGTTCTGGTGTTTTAGACGATCTGTCTGTGAAATAAAGAAAGGATATTGTCATTACAAATTTAAATTCACAAAACTAAATTTATTGACTTAATGTTCCTACATTGTGATCACGACATACATAGCTGTTGCGATTTTTCTCTATCTAACTTTTCTTCGTCACAAAAAATTCCACAAAACAATTATACATAAAATAATATTTTTTTTTCACACCCTTTTGATTTCTATGGTTATAAATTTCTAGGATTATCAATATCTCTACTAAATATACATAATGCTTAAGGAAAACAATTTATCCAAATGAAGTAACTAGTGAAAAATTTGCCTTCTCTTACATTGTTATGTACAAAGTTCAAGGGATATTTTTGCCATTGTTATATTTTTTAGATTGTAAAAACAAAACTTGTAAAGCAACAACAAAAAAAAGCCTGTAGGTTTAGTCCTTAAAATTCTTAATTTAAAAAAAAATGCTGATCATCTGCAGCCTTTTGATTTCATCATTTCAGTCATGGTCACAATAAAGCACTACGATATGAACACCAGAAGAGCCTTGATAAGTATATACACAGATTTTGCATGTCTATGTGACAAATCCTACACACCACATTGCACCTGTCAAATTTATAACAAAAGTATTTGTCCAAATTTTTCACAAACTTAAAAAGAGGACAGTTAATCATACTATCTTTTTTTAAATAAACCTTCATCAAGCTAAGAAATCTATAGCCTGAGAACAATCAAAATACCTATATACGATAAATATAGAAGATAATATTTCAACCCATTTGTCATTTTCTATATTTCTATATCCTTTACATTTCAAAACTACTACAGCAAATAATTTCTACTCTACCTTTAAAGTAGTAGAAAATGTGTAGAATTTGCACATAGGTTGAGAGCCCAGGTTCTGAAAAAGAAATACAAAGGATAAATAGAAATTGATTACCTTTTAACTACTGCAAAACTAAGATTGACTTTTTGGATTAAAATAATATGATTATAATCGGGTATGGAATGAAAATTAAAATGATTTATTGTTCATTGAATAATCTATAGGTGATCAAAGAAGAAAAACTACAGTTTACAGATAAATATCGTAGAATGAAAGCTGTCAAAACTCGACAAAAAATTACCAACAAAAAAAATTAATATAAGGTATATTTACATAAAAGTACAGGTAAATTCACAATTATTTTACAAAATATCAAATATCAAATTTGATGAAGTAAGTAAGACATCCATATACATGTAGAATGACAAAGAAATGGAGGAGATGATGAGAAGATATGACAGACAGAGAAAGAGAAAGAGAGAGAGAGAGAGAGAGAGAGAGAGAGAGAGAGAGAGAGAGAGAGAGAGAGAGAGAGAGAGAGAGAGAGAGAGAGAGAAGAAGAAAGAGAAAGTGAGAGAAAAGAAGGAGAGACAGAAACAGGATGAGAGACAATTACAGAAACAGTGAAATATTGAGATTGTGAGTGAGAGTCCAATGCAGCATCAAATCCCCCTTTGGGAGCTAGGGGATGCATAATTTAGGAAATATTTAAATAGAGGTAGAGCTTTGCTGTCTTCATTTCCAGGCTCAATATGAAAAATGAAGAGTAAGACAAGAGGTCACAATACCTTAAACTTTATCTCAAATATTATTACCTATACCACAAGCCTTCATTTCTGAAAACAGTGCAAGAACAAATTTTTTAGCTCCACTCCATCTTGAGAGTCGCCTTAAGTTGACCATGGCGGAGATAAAAGTTTTCTCATTAGGTTTCACATTGTTTGCAGCCATATCCTTCAAAATTGTCTGAAGAGGAAAGAAACACTGTGTGATTACAGATTTTACGTCCATGGCTTTCTTTCTACAAGCATAGCTCAATAGATTGTTAGAATTTATAGCTGTTGCATCTTTATATTTAAAAAAAATGGATGTATCATATTTTTTTCAAGTAAAGGTTTTAGTATTTTTTTTTTTTAAATTTATCATTCATACCAATTTTATAAAACACTTTCGTATATCTTCCTTTGGAAGGTACTAAATACTGGTGATACAGAATAATAAACACAGTGCTCCAAATAATGCTTCATGCTTCTTATCATCATACCTCAACAAACAGTTTGACATCATCAATGGTTTCTGTGTCAAGAGAGGCAACCTTCAAAATGGCATTATAGGTTTCTACATCCACTGGAGAAGGGAAGTTAAAAAAAAACAAAAAAACATGTTTAATTTTTTAATGTTACAAAACTATGCAAAGATGTGTGATATGTATATAAGATATAGTGGGAAACTAGACTAAAATACTTTTTTGTTCTTTTTCCATAGGATTTATTTAATTAAAAACTGACTGAGCCGATTATTGTTATTTGATAATTTGTTATCATTATAAAAGCTATCCATATATCACAATGAACAAAATTTCAAAAGAAACACCTTTGACTCCAGTTAATAAATCTCTCGTACATAAAATGTATCAAATGAAATATAGACTCGAGGTACACATCACATGGATTATGGATTAGGCAAGTTGTTGCTTTACCTGGCATTTTGTTTGCTTTCATGGCATTGTACATACTCAGAACTCCCTCCTTGTGATAATTCTGTTGAAAAAGATATTAGGTGATACTAATGGACGTCAAAGTTCATCTTTCAGGTTCTTTTTTTTTGCATAAAGAATTGGAAAATCCAAGTTGTAAGAATCGTATTATGAGCCCTTTGCAATTTCATCATATTCAAGTTTTTCAGGTAAGATGCCACTTCAAACCTCTTCCCTGTCAAAGTTATAAAATGTTACTTAGGCTTTTACATGTTTACAGGGCCGTATTATTGACTTACTTAAGATGGAAATAATATTTGATCTATAGAATGATAATCATAACATTAATCTTTTAAAGTCCAGAAGCACTCATAGCTGCTTATAATCTAGGGAGAAAAAATGGAAAAAAAATTACTTTGTAAAAAGATCACCTTCAATGAAAATGATTATTTTTATTTTGAGATAAGATTAAAGAAACTTACTGCTGACATTCCGCGAATCATTTGGCAATAGGCTGAGGCAGTTTTCTCAGGTAAAGCATCAAATACTTCTTCTGCTGCGTTGGCTTTCCTAATAAAATTTCAATTTGACGATTCTTAGAAATGGATCGATACAATTATTTCAAATTTTATTTTACTTTTATTATTGCAGAAAATGTAAAATATCAATGACTCAGTTTGTGAAAAACTACAAGAATGGTGTACCTATGTTTGATGGTTTTCTTAACATCATCAGTAACAAGGATGTTTTTGAGAAAGGTGTCGACATTACAGTCTGACAACTTGGACTACAAGATAGAATCTGAGCAGGCAAGGAGGGCAGAATTTCAGTTTAAGTCAATTACATTGAACTGAGCCCAGTAAGTAACACGGCAGCTTGATCAGAATTAAAGGCCAGAGTCTCCTGATCAGAAGCTGTATGATCTGTCGATTGAGCTACCTCAAAAAATGTCATAATAGATTTCAAAAATATATTTATTTTAAAAATTTTAACCAAATTAGTATTGTTCAATCAAACAGAAGAAAAAAAAATTATTTAAGACGCTGATAGATTCAGTGAATAAATAATAATAAAAAATCATCACTTACTGCCATGTGCATGGTGGGAAAGGTGAGAATGCTCTATAATCAGGAGCATTGATATATGATCCTATGTCAGTCTCTTCCACAGGGTCCTTACAGTTGAAGACAACAAGAAGTTCTAATAGCTTTTCTTGACTCTCTTGGCTTAAAGGTTCTCCTGGATAAATTTAGTCATTATCAACAGGTCACAAGCTTTTATTTATATGGAATGGTTAAAGGAAGTAACACTCTTTTTATCATTCTTGTTATCATTTCTTAACTGATTCACTACCATTCCATATTTCATAGATTAACAGTGTTTTGCAGTAAAAAAAAAATAACAACCCATGAGCAGGCAAAAACCAAACTATGTTCTTAATTTTAAACTGCCTTTAGATAGAACAAGTTTTTTTTTTATAATACTTAAAACCAGTAAATAATAGTCTTAATATTGGCTACCATGCAAATAAATAACTACATTTTGCTCTATACTTTTTACTCATCCATTTGTAAGTTAGTCATGTTAAAAAAAAACACCTGTTTAAAATCACTTAAGATACAAATGGAATGGGATAAACCAAAAGTCCTCACCGTTTGAAATAATTGTCCTGTACATATCAATGGCTTCTACAACTTTTCTTTTAGTGATCCTTTCATTCAAAGCATCTTCACAGGGTTCTGCATAAATATATTCTGAGTCTTTTTTCCATGCCTGTAAAGATTTAATCAAAATATGTCTTTTATATAAATTCATAAAGCAAAATGCTTGAGTAAGACTAATCTTAACTGTGTATGAGATTGAGTATGAAGATAATTAAACTTGATTCTAAATTCATATATTGTCTACACATACCAAAACTATCTTTTTGATAAACACGTCGAGTGAAAAGTTGAGAGGGTGAGACAAGCAAGTTGTGAGCCACACTATTCTATAATATACTTTAAAGCACGCTGATTATAAAAACTATTATTATGTTCTATTTACCAAATTTGAATTCTCATTGCCCAGCAAATATTGTGAAAAATCCACCAATGTTGTAGTCACTATCAACTTCATAATTGTATATGCTTAGGACTTATAAAAAATGGTTATCAAATATGTTCTGTTAATGTGATGAATATATAACTGAAGCAAGTGTAAAGACCAGCTAGAAATTTTGTCAAAGCACACACAGACTAATAGGTACCAAAACTAGTGTCTCGTAATATTTACATACTGTTACACAGACACTGAGCCGTAATACGTCAACCATTGCCTCAGACTATCTCATCATTAGGCATGAAATAAATTGGCGCAACTAGCAAGAAACAAAACAGCCTGATCCAGGATTGATTACCATTATAAAGCTGTGCAGCCCACTCGTTAATATATCTCACCGCCAATTGGTTGTATAAAGCTTCTATAACATTTTAACGACGCAACAGTATATGCTTTCCAACAGTATATGCTTTCTTTGCTGGACCAAATGAATAATACTATAAAATTATTATTGTATATATATTTATAATACTATTTCATGTTATATTATCTTGAAAAATACAAAGAAGGCTTATTAATGATTAAATAAAAATTTAAAATTACATCTGGTAAAGGGTCATCCCATATTTGAGTAAAATAGTCAGGATATAGAGCCAACATGTGTTCTGCAGTTTTGCGACCACTCTCATAGGCTGCAAGGTGTGCTTTCTGAAAGGAAAAATCATAATTCATGAAGCACTATATGAGAGAGAATGGAAAATAATTTCTTTTTAACATAACATCCCTTGACTTAAAAGAATTTCCAAGAGGATGGACACTTAAATTATATTCCTAAATTTATCTGTAGATTAATTTATTATTCTATGAGTAATACCTTCATAAAGCAATACAATTGTTGATAACAAAAATGTTTAAAAGCAGAAATTAAAAATGCAACAGGCATGAGGCAAATTTTATATTATTCAATTAAAATTAAGCTCATTACCATAACTTCAGAAAGTGATACTAAGGCTCAAACCTTAATAGCTTCAAAATAATTCAATACATGCTTTTCTTTCAAATAGTACAGTAATGTAAAATATGTCAAAAGAGAGATGGAAATTCTTATCACCTTTACTCTGTCGGTAGTTGAATACAGAAATGGATCATCTATCGTAGAATAAATTGGTTGATTGACATCCTGTTGACAAAACAGAGGTTTGGTATACAGAAATCATTTGACAAAACAGAGGTTTGACATAATTATAGGATCATCCTTTTGTCAAGCAAATTATCATAACACATATCCATATTCACCCATGACTCCCTAATTGTATGCTTATTCTAAAGATAGAAAAAAATGAACATATTCACAGACGAGCGCACACAAATATTTTCCTTTCGTTTCTCTATTCCAGGTTTGCCTTGCGATGATGAAAAGTAAAAAAAGAGTCAAAATGTATTTAAACTAAGTAAATTTGGAGAACGGGGATTGAATACCTGAGTTTTAATGTTCTGTACTGGTTTTAAAAAGTAAAGAGTATAAAAAATGAAAGCAAAAATATGACATTGCAATGATGTTTAAGGGAAAATATTAGGCATACACAATACTTAATAAATTTTTAGACAATACCTACATTGCGAACAGTAGATGCTAGTGCTTCTAAGATAGCAGTTGGACTCCTGTTGAACAAGAAAAAACTGTGTTTTAAAGTCAAAGCAAGATGAAAAACTACAAATCTCAACTTTCTTGCTATGGCAATTTTTGCATTGTAAAAAAACAACTTTTGATAAGCAGCACAGAAATTATTTAAACATTTTTATTTCATAACCAAAGTGTATAAACCTTTATTTTTTAATTATGTGAGATTATATCTTACCCATAACAGTCATGTACTAGTAAGAAACAGACATTTTGTAACCCTTCCCTTACCATTCGCGTATATTTTTATCAGGATGTTTTCTACCCTCATTAAAATAAGTGTATATTTTTCACACATTGAAAATATACCCTGTACCAATCTGCATATATTTTCTATTTGAGAGTCAATCATTGTAACCAAGTAATACAGGTAGTGTTGCTATGCACAAGTCCCGGCAAAATGCTAGAAAGTCAGTTGTTGTTGAGTTGGTTTAACGTCCAACATCAGCACTATATATGCTATATTGTGGATGGGCCCCAAGACTGATGACTGACAATTTTATGTGCTGCCACACACGAGACAGGGCGGGGATACTATGACTCCTGTCTCAGCAGATCGCATTAAACTGACACCGACCCAACCAGTAGGTAGTGCAATCGCCGGGACTCGAACTCAGATCTTTTGCGCCGGAAGCTAATGTTCTACCCCAGGGCCACCGCTCCCCCCGCTAGAAAGGCAAAGAATTGGTTCAGTAGAAGATAATTTATGCGAATTGAAAGTTCATATTCAAAACACGAACAGAATTGGCTGGTTTTCACGGAATTAATCATGATCTAATCATTGGGTGACACATGTATACTAAGTAGCTGTATCATGCTTGGTAGTGGAAGGGTTTATTTTAAGGTGTGGTGATGAGTTATTTAAATTCATAGACTTCATCAGATTAATATTCCTTAAAAAGATTAGGTTTTAGAGGTGATATAAATTAAGAGATACATGAATATATATGAGTAAAATAAAAGCGTACCACAAAACAAGCTAACCAGACACAAACATCAATAAAGTGTTTGGTTAGCTTGTTTCGTTCATTTAATAATAATAATACATAGTTTTTCTAGCGCGCATAACCACTACACAAAGGTGGTGCTCTATGCGCGTAACATTATTAAAAGTTAGAATTAAAAACCTTAGTGGTGGACTAAAAATGTATAACTATGAAATATATGACATTCAGAGCAGTAAAATATCAAATAAAAAATAATACATTTAGAAAGGTACAAGACATATTACCTAAAAGTTAATATTAAGAATGTGTTTAAACAATCATAAACAATCATTGTATTTACGGTATCTATGTATATCTACACACACATACATAAACATATATAATTATATAATTATATATACATACATACATACATACATACACATACACATACATACATACATACATATATACACATATATACATACATATACATATATATACATACATATACATACACACACATATATATATATACATACACATTCATATATACAACATACACACACATAATATGTTCACTTACACATGTTGATTAAAAATGTAAATTAAGTTTTGTCGAAGACATTTTTATAAATAGAATATATGAACGAAATCTAAATTTAACCTTAAAAATTGTAAGATGAAAGCATAGGTTTGTTATGTATAAGATTTAAGCTTAGTAAATTTATATCTGATAAAAATATGTGTATAAAGTGTATATTGGAGTAGTTATAAATAAAATAAAAATTATTTAATTGAAAACTAAAATTAATTGCGTTCTATGTATTTAAGTAGGTGTTTAAAAAAAGATGATACTTAAGTTTTTGTTTAAAAGTTTGTTCATCTTCAAGATTACGTATATGGGTTGGTAAATTATTCCAAATGTTTGGACCTATGCAAGAAAATGAACGTTCCCCAAACATTTTATATTTCTTACGGGGGACAACAAGAACTTTGGTGTCTGCTGAGGATCTAAGTGATCTATTTGGCACATAAACAGTGAGTGATTCACTGAGGTACTCAGGGCCTGTGCCATTTAAACATTTAAAACAAGTAAGGGCTATTTTGTACTTAATGCGCTCTTTAATGGGAAGCCAATGCAACTCATATAAAATAGGTTTGGCGTGGTCTCGTTTTTTACGCCGATAGATTACCCTAGCAGCGTTATTTTGGGCAATCTGTAATTTATGTAAAGTTTTATCAGGAAGGCCTGCTAGTAAGCTGTTACAATAGTCGAGTTTTGATAACACTAAAGATGTCATTAATGTTTTTGTAACGCTCGTTGTTAAAAAAGATCGTACAGAAGAAATGTTGCGTATTTGAAAATAAATACTTCTGCAAAGATTATTTACTTGTGGAACCATTGACATTTCGCTGTCTAATTTAACACCAAGGTTCTTTACTACGTTACAAGAAGTGATGAGGGTACCATTAATATTAACAACTGCGTTTCCGAGTTTTGACAAAATAGAGCCCCGACCAAAAATTATGATTTCCGTTTTCTCGTCGTTTATTTTTAGCATATTTGAGTTCATCCACTGTTTTACCTCCTTAATACAATTTTGGATGTTATTAATTGCTGTTTGCAAGTTGTTATAGCAGCAACCAATATAGATCTGCGTATCGTCCGCATACATGTGATAAAACATATTAAATTTGTTTAAAATAACTGACAATGGTTGGATGTAAAGAGTAAAAATAACTGGACCAAGCACAGACCCCTGAGGTACCCCGTACTTTAAATGTCTCCATTCAGACCGTTCTGATCCTATTTTCACAGCCTGAAATCGATTGCTAAATTATGATTTGAACCATTTCAGTGCTCTCTCTCTCCTTCTCTCTCCTTCTCTCTCTCTCTCTCTCTCTCTCTCTCTCTCCTCTCTCTCTCTCTCTCTCTCCCTCTCTCTCTCGTTCTCTCTCTCCCTCTAACCAACACGAATTATGCCAGATTCCAGGTCGTTGTACTGACACCTACCCAACTAGTCCTGTGGAAAAAGTCCAGGCGACCGAGTGGGGTTCGAACTTAAAATATTCCATGTCTAAACTGTTTAAGGGAACGCGGTGGTCCAGGGGTAGAACATCGGCTTCCGACGCAAAAGGTCCCGAGTTCGAATCCTGGCTGTTGCGTTCCCTTCAATCTGGTTGGGTCGGTGTCAGTATAATGTGACCCGCTGAGACAGGAGTCATGGTCCACAATATAACCTATATAGTGCTGCTGTTGGACGTTAAACCAACCCAACAACCCAACCCAACAACTGTCTACATTCTCATGTGATATACCATGTGTGATGCTGTTCCCTTCTCTTCTTTTTCTCCCCGATGCCCTTCTTGTTAGTGACAATGCAAGCACTCATTTAAAAAGATTATTTTGTTTTCAGTTTACTTTCTCTAAAGAGATAATGATCTTAACTTTTGTTAAATTTTGCTTTTGGATATTGAGTGTCTGTGCGTGCAGTGTGTTTGTATGGGTGTGGGTGTGTCTGATTTACAATTAGTATGGAGGAATGAAAGAATGTTGTAAAGCGCTTTGAGGCCTCGGCATAAAGCGCTATAAAAATGTACTTATTATTTATTTTATTTATTATTAACTGTCTTCGCAGATTCAAATTAGAATGCTATTTTAGACTGTCTGGTTTTAAGTTGGGTCCCACCTAACGAGCCTATTCCTTTGAAGCGGTGATACTCTAAATTACCAATTTGTTGTTGTTGTTGTTGTTGTTGTTGTTGGGTTGGTTTAACGTCCAACAGCAGCACTATATAGGCTATATTGGCGGGGATACCATGATTCCTGTCGCAGTCAATCACATTATACTGACACCGACCCAACCTGTAGGGAACGCAACAGCCAGGATTCGAACTAGGGACCTTTTGCGTCGGAAGCCGATGTTCTACCCTAGGAACGCAACAGCCAGGATTCGAACTCGGGACCTTTTGCGTTGGAAGCCGATTCTACCCCTAGCCCCCCCCCCCCCCTTAAGAGAGTTGATGGTTGAGGTTTCCCAAAATGAAAGCTCTCTCTCTCTACTCTCTCTCTCTTTCACTCTCTCTCTCTCTCTGTTTATCTATCTATCAAAATGAAAGGCACAGTCATCGTATTGACGTTTTTGAATGACAAGGGTAAGAGTGATCTATTTATTTTAAATTTGCTTCATAGTTAGGACAGAATAGATCTGCTAATGTTCAACATTTAAACTGTAGATCTAATTATATTTACACATTTATGTTTACAATCTGAGGATTCCATTTTAATTCATGTACACCATTACTTGTGATGTAATGCGCATTGAGCAGAATTTCAATTTAGGAAATGCGCAAAAGAAATGCAATAAATTATTATTAATTATTAGAATAGTTCTCGTTAGATCTACAAGCCCACTAGAATTTTAACGTAAACTGTCCTTCATCATGAGCAGAAAATACACAGAGGTAGTAGTACTAGTAGTTGAGTTGTTTTAACGTCCAACATCAGCACTATGTTGTGGACGGGCACCAAGACTGAGGTCTGAAAATTGTATGTGCTGTCACACACGAGACAGGGCGGGGATATCATGACTCTTGTGTCAGCCGGTCATATTAAACTGACACCGACCCAACCAGTAGGGAGCGAAATCGACAGGACTCGAACCACGGACCTTTTGCGTTGGAAGTCGCGCCCCCAACACACAGTGGAATTTGATGTAGACGAACAGCTTACAATGCTTTATGTGCCATAATTATTTGGGCGTTTCTCAATAGAATGCTCAGAATCACGTGGACAGCAAAGAAATCTAATGAATCAATTTTACAGGAAGCTGACAGAAAAATATCTGGATAATACAATTCGTAGACGCCAAGCACTCGTTTTTGGACATGTGATGATATGAGAAAAACCGGAACATTAATTTCATAGCAGCAAGCGGAAAACAACGAAAGAAAAATTTCAGCGTTCTAATACAATGTCTAAACAGAGGGAGAGTGACCAAGACATTGAAAACAGCAAATTATCGGGAAATCTAAAAGGACATGATCGCAAACGATGGCACTTAAAAAAGGATTGGCCATCATTTTCATCAAAGACGCACATTTTCTTAAAATGTTTACCATTTAGCTAAGAAGAGCGAAAATTAATTGCCGTATTTTTAACAATTTCATGCCACACATAGAAAATACGAATTTCGAATTAGCGCTGATAAAAGACAATTGGTTTAGATCTAAATCTTATTACTGTCGTTTAGAAAATAGTAATTGGGGTCGTCAGTACTTTTGTACTTTGCTAAGTAAACCAAAATTCTCAATACAAAACTAATTTATCGTATTCATGACGCTTTTCGTAGAATTATTGTCAGCTTAATCACCATAGTAAAAGTATCACATGGCTATACCACAACGTGAAATCTCTTAATCCAAGAAATACTACTGTCATTGGTAATTGAACCTGAAAAATATAACGAAAGTCGGTTTTTTTTCAGGGCCTCCATATCAAAGGGTACACTATACTCAAAACATTGGACTAGCTATCAGAAAAACTTTATTTCCATTTCTGATTTTGTTTTTCTTGTCTCATGAATTTAAAGAATAGTATAGACACATGAGGTACCTACTAAACTTGAAGCAAGGCGGATAAGTTACCGTTAATTTTAAGTTACCATTTAAATGTAAAAATTCATTACCGTTAAGGAACATTTTAATGTAAAAAGTCACTACATTACATTACATTACATTACATTATATTACATTACATTACATTATATTGCATTACATTACATTACATTATATTGCATTACATTACATTACATTGTATTATATTACATCACATTACATTACATTTCATTACATTGTATTATATTACATTACATTACTTTACATTACATTGTATTATATTACATCACATTACATCACAGTACATTACATTACATTACATTGCATTATATTACATCACATTACATTACATTACATTATATTA
>RQTK01000759.1:135668-149336 GCA_003991915.1 Elysia chlorotica | reverse complement strand
ACACACGAGACAGGGCGGGGATACCATGACCCCTTGTCTCAACCGGTCACAATGAACTGACAACAACCCAACCCGTAGGGAGCGAAATTTGCAGAGCTCGAACCACGGACCTTTTACGCCGGAAGCCGATGTTCTACCCCTGAGCCACGGCCCCACTCTCTCCCCCCTCCAACCATTACATTGCATTATATTACATCACATTACATTACATTACATTACATTTTATTATATTACATCACATTACATTACATTGCATTATATCACATTACATTGCATTCCAGTCCATTCCATTCCATTCCATTAAGTTAAATTACATTGCATTATATTACATTACATTGCATTCCAGTCCATTCCATTCCAATACACTACGTTACATTACATTGCGTTGAGTTGAGTTGAGTTGAGTTGGTTTTAACGTCCAACATTTCACTCTATGTTGAAAAATCAATATAACCGCCTGTTTCACAACGCTTGGAAAGACACTAAAACATCCCAAATGGGTTCAAAGAAAAGAAAAGGAGTTAACTATTATTAACTTTTCAAAAAGATTTTCGTGGTGAACGATTTATATAATGTATACATATATGCGTGTGTGTGGGTGTGGGTGTGGGTGTGTGTATTGTCCATATTTTAAAAAAAAAATCCAAATCGGTTAGAGTTTTAGAATTAAAAGTAAAGGTTGGATCCTCAATGTACGACTTCAACAGCTTCGCCTTTTTAAATGAAACAAACATTTAAATCTTGTGATGACGTCTTTGAATGAAATAAGAAGAACGCATTACTATAAAGATAACCTCTGTGATTCAGGGGTAATTAACTTCGTTTTGATCGATCGAGAAAATCACAGTGGCCATAATTATCTCCCGCGGTCTGTCTGCTACGTCCAACTCATTAATTTATCTCTCTCTCTCACTCTCTCACACTCTCTCTCTTTCTGTCTGCCTCACTCCCCTCTCTGTGTTTGTTTATCAGTCTCTCTGTATGTCTGTCGGTTTGTCACTCTGTCTCTCTCCCCTCTCTGTGTCTGTCTATCAGTCAGTCTGTCTGTCTGTCTGTCCGTCTGTTTGTCCCTCTCTCTCTCTTTCTCTCTCTCTCTCTCTCTCTCTCTCTCTCTCTCTTTCTTTATCTTTCTCGTTTTATATGTATACATAATATAATTATATTTTCCTCTTTAACTCACTTTCTTCTTGACTCTTTATCTAGTTCTCTGCTCACTTTACTTCCCTTACATAAGTTATCAAGGGGTTACGCCATTTCATTTTACAACGTACTTTATTGAAACTCTTCATATTCTTCTATCAATGATGTAATTCTCGTTTACTTGTTTTGATTCGTACCCTTTATCATGACTGTTTTTATTGCTTTATGTAAGCACTAGCTACTTGACTATTTTGTTGTTAGTAAAAATGTCCCGTTCATCATTTACTATTAATTGCCTACAGGGTTGTATTGAGACATTTTCATTTCCAATGATAATTCATTCATGGTTATTTTGAAAGCAATCACAATGAGATAGTGTCAACTTCCACCAAGCACTTCAAAGGCCAAGGAGCCACCGAAAGATTTCTTATGCTATAGGATCGAATTTCACAAGGATTTCACAAGTTTCGCGTAGAGCCATCTTCGTATGTCATGTTTTGATTGTATATGTAATAAGAGAAGGGTAAAGGCATGATTAGGTATCCATATATATGTATTCTTTATAATTATGTATAAAGTTGTAAGAATTTTTTGTTAGTTAAACGTGCATGTACTTTTAATGTAAGACGCTCTTTACTTGTTTGTTTCGGGTAGATAAAAAGATAAGTTTGTTCTTGTTTATCATATATTATTATTACTATTATTATTTTTATTATTATTATTTTTATTATTATTATTACTAGTAGTAGTAGTAGTAGTAGTAGTAGTAGTAGTAGTAGTAGTAGTAGTAGTAGTAGTAGTAGTAGTAGTAGTAGTAGTAGTAGTAGTAGTAGTAGTAGTAGTAGTAGTAGTAGTAGAAGTAGTATAGGTAGTAGTTGTTGTTGTTGTAGTTGTTGTTCTTGTTGTAGTAGTATTAGTAGTTATTGTTGTTGTTTTTGAAAAGAATTGTCGTTTTCAGGCGAACCCAGCTGATGTTGATCCCGGAGAGACTGCTTTATTCTATTCTAATGTAATGCAAAGAGAGGGAGGGAGAGCGTCTCTAGAGAAATCACGCCTCAACAATCTTTACTGAGGTCCTATTTACTCAAATTAAATTTTCCAGTTAGTCCTGTTGAATTGTAGCTCTAAATTATTCCCACCCTAATAAAACATTTTGAATTCCACTGCAATCTAAAGATATTAGATTATTATTAAATGTTTAACGATAAAAATGAACGAAAGGACGTTTTTATCTGCATAATCAATGCAATTTTGCATAAATAAGCTTTGATTTTTATTTTTTTCCTTAATTTAGATACCTTGACATTCATTTACTTCTTAAACTTAAACTTTCAATGGCGTATGGTAAACAGAATTATACAGAAATTAATTTAAAAAAACAGCAACAACAAAAACAACAACAACAAGTAAAAACAAAAGGCAAACAACATAATCCTTACCAGCAACAAAAAACAGCAGGCCCAACAAACAAACAACAAACAGCAATATAGCATCCTTTTAGTCCCTCCCATCTTCTTCAAACTGATTTCGTTATATGTATTAGTTCAATATTATTGAGGTGTTTAACAAAGGAAACCATCAAGAGAAAAAACAAACAAAGAAAAAATGGAAAGAGTGGGTGAATGTGTAAGGAGCGCTTATTAACAGCATTAGTAGATCTAATTAATAGCTGTTTTGTAACGCGACAAAATAAACTAAAGGTAGGAAAAATATACAGCAAAAGGAATAAGAAACCAACAACAAAACAACACGTACGTGTAAGAAAGATAAAGGAGATTTTTAATTTTTTCCTGTTGTTGTACTCGTTAAAACAGCAAGTTACAACCATTGTTAGTGACGCTATTGTTACGCAGAGCAACAAAACAATGTTTATTGCTTTCATAAACTTTAGCAGCACTCCAAATTTAAATTGGTTTTAAAACGTATTACATCATCATCATCATCATCATCATCATCATCATCATCATCATCATCATCATCATCATCATCATCATCATCATCATCATCATCATCATCATCATCATCATCATTAATCGCCTTTCGCATCATGGGTCTCCGTCCGGGACGCCTCGGCAGCTTCTTGTATTTTAGTTGTAAGTTGTTTCCATTTTTGCCTGTCTTGTGCTGATGAGCAAAATTCATCTAAATGTAACTTATTTTTGAGTTGAAGTGTGTCTGTTTGCAGGCCAGATACGTCCTTGTTTAGTGTAATTAGCATTGTTGTGATGGTCCTGCCTCGAAAGCGTTTGCCTTCTTTTTTGAAATATGTTTCCATAGCTTACAGTGTTAAGTATCACAGTTAGATCTAATTATGTTTCAAGTAAAATCAAAATCCGGAGATTCCAATAAAAAGCCTAGGGTTTGAAGAAAAAAAAATATTTATTTTGCTATTATTATTTTTTACCAAGCTATAAAATATAGAATCTAGATCTATACCGTTGCTAGACTAACACTAATCTTGATTTTCTAAGGGAGGCAGACAACGGCAGGCGCTCAACAGTCAATACTATTAATTTTGTCTCAATACATTAGAGCAGAATAATGGGAGTTTTCCTTCTAGCCTATATTTAGATTTCTGTAGTCTACAGAGATTTTCACGTTTAATAATTGGAATTCCAAAGGCGTTGTCTGGAGCCTTGTATTATGTTATGGAAGTCATTATTTTGTCGGGTATCTGGAAAAAGTGCTTTAAGGGAGAACTAGAAACACTCTTGGTTTCTTCAGAGGTGATATCAATGAATTGAATGTGGAAGAAGAAGAAGAAGAAGAAGAAGAAGAAGAAGAAGAAGAAGAAGAAGAAGAAGAAGAAGAAGAAGAAGAAGAAGAAGAAGAAGAAGAAGAAGAACGAGAAGAAGAAGAAGAAGAAGAAGAAGAAGAAGAAGAAGAAGAATCGTGTGTGGCAGCACATAAAATTGTCAGACGTCCGTCTTGGGGCCCGTCCACAATATAGTCTATATAGTGCGACTGTTGGACGTTAAACCAACCTAAGAACATCCAGAGCCATGTAAAATCCATACTACTTAATAATTTGGGAACATGGGTTATAATATAAGAACGTGAACAGAATTTCAACAGTTTAATATGTCGGAACCAACAAAGACCCGGTTCTTAAATTAATATCTTACGATTATTAGAAAAATGCAGGTGGTGTTTAAATAGACAGGTGAAAGACCGATTCGTATAAAATATTCTAGATGCAAGATGGAGGTTGTCATAGTTAAAGGCAGGATATTCTGAAATCAGGCAATGTGGCGTTAGCTTTAAAGACACCCTCTCTACCTTTCATTCAAACCCCCTCCCCACCCCACCCCCAATCACAAAAAAGAATGAATATGTAACTTTGTAATTCTACAGTGACAGTTTCACACATTGTGTAACAAAAAATTCAATTTCATACCAGTCATTTTGTAAAAAAGGCGAAAGTTCTGGTTAGCAAAACTCCTCCGTCTTTGACTAAACGCATACACGTTAGATTTCAAAATAAATAATTCTTTCGCTAGATTTTATGATTGTCCTGTGATTTTCAAGGTTTTGAAGAGGTGGCAATCATTTCCTTTTCATCGTTCAAAAAAGAAAGAAAATAAATGTCGATTTTATAATAATTATTACCTTGGGATTGAAGGTTTTGTAACTTCTTAAGACTTTAACTCTTTTGTGGTCTGTTTCTTTCTTGAAGGGTTTTAATTTTTTTTAAACTAGCTACTGACGCAAATTGCCAATGATAAAATTAATCAGCTTCTGCTATTTGTTTGTTGATTCAAACATTATTGAGTAATAGGATCAGCCGGAGAAAAATCAACACTTAGAGGTCTTAAATGTTCATATTTCATCTTTTAAAAATAAAACATTCTGCAATGCCCAACATTGTTTCCTATAGAGGTACAATTCACATTTCTTTAGCTAGCACCTAACAGACAGGTATAATATAATCAAACTCTCCTAAATAATATCCAGACAAAAAAATTCATAAATTATGTTTATCATCTGGGAGAAATATGTCTCTCTCTCTCTCTCTGTCTCTCTCTCTCTCTGTCTCTCTCTCTCTCTCTCTCTCTCTATCTCTCTCTCCCTCTCTCTCTCACTCTATCTCTCTCTATCTCTATCTCTCGGTTGTTTTCAAATATTTATTTTATCGTCAGTCCCACAAAGAAAAATTTTTACTACGCTATCTATATTTATCAGTCAGGCCTAATACATGGGGTTAAATGTTTGAGAAAAAAAATTGATCTTTCGATTTTAATAACTGTCATAAACTTCAGTCCTTAAAAATGCTATAGAGATGTTGTAAACATACGAGTTCTTATTACATAAACTTTGGTTATTTCTCGTGAAAAAGAAATTCAAACAAACAAACCTTCAACCATCCGGTTTCATTACAAAACATGTGCTTAAAGACTAATAAATTATTATCACGTTGTTATTATATTATTATTATTGTTATTATTATTATTATTATTATTATTATTATTATTCTCTCTCTCTCTCTGTATTGATCTATCTAATGACAGTAACTGCCATAACAACAATTAGTATGCCCCTTGTTCAGCGGTGAAAGTATTGGTAATTCGACACCCCCCGTCTCAAATATCACCAATTCCAGGGAGGATGATGGCGATTCCTGCTGTGTGAAACAAATGCCGCCTGTTGTTTTATGATCATCCAGATTTAAGTAGATTTTCTTTTTTGTTTCACACTCTGCAGTTGTCAACGGTATTTTTTAGGTAAATCCATTTGTCAAATATTTTAAGGAGAACATTTTCTTTAGCTAACTTTGTCAAAAGATTAAAAAAATATAACCTGAATAAAGTTGGGGTTTTTTTGTTTTCATAATTTAGTTGGACAATTTTAAACAGTGTGATTTCGGTTTTTCTCTTTTCAGTCTATATTTTGTTTTGCTTCTAGGTTGTTTTCAAATATTTATTTTATCGTCAGTCACACTCGCAATTTTATAAGGTTTTCAGTTCTCATAAACAAAGTAAATTCTTTACTAAGCTATCTATATTTATCAGCCAGGCCTAATACCTATGGGTAAAATGTGAAAAAAAAAAATCGATCTTTCGATTTTAAAAACTGTCATAAACTTCAATCTGTAAAAAAAATGCTATAGAGGTGTTGTAAACAAACGAGACCTTATTACATAAGAAGGTAAACTTTGCTTATTTCGCGTGAAGCTGAAACTCAAACAAACAAACCTTCAACCACCCGGATTTATTCCAAAACGTGCGCTGAACGATTAATAAAGTATTCATTATTATTATTATCATTATTATTTATTATTATTATTATCAAAATAAACTATGGGGCAACTTGGTCTTAAATTTCATCTCTATTTTTTTTTAATTCCAAGGTTCAGGCACCGGGTTCTTCAAGTTTGAGAAAGCAAAAAAAAAAATGTTTTATGATCTTGAATTTAAGAAACAGGAAAGAAGCATTAAGGCAGAGCGCCTTGAACCGAAGCTTCTTGATCGATTTAATAAAACCCATATCTTTGAAAATTTTGTTTTTTATGTTTATAACCACACCGTCAACTGAAAATCAAAAGCATTATCAAGTAAAATAAAAAAAATGAAAGATAAGTAACAACAAAATCTAGCTTGTAATATATGTTGACATTTTAGGATTAAGGCTTTTTAAGCTGCGTTGGTTTGGGGTTTTACCGATTTAGAAGTTTCTTGTGTGTTTGGGTTTAGGTAGAAACTAAGAAAAGGGGGGGGGGGGGGGGAGGGTTATGTCCTCCGGTCACAATATTGTCAGGAGAGCATGTCAAACTCTGACATGACACAAGCATGTGATACCACGGGTCAGACTGCCCCCATAAATCACGCATTCTTCCGCGTCTTCTTGATCCTCACCACTGTTCGATATAGATCATCGTCTAAAGACTGTGTATGTAAGAATTAGAGTAGAGAGAGAGAGAGAGAGATAGAGAGAGAGAGAGAGAGAGAGAGTAGGGAGTGAAGCTGTCGCAATATTTCTATCTGTTCGTTCGTTTGTTTCTTTTTTTTTATCTTTATGCACCTTTGTGTCTATTTTTTGTCTGCGTTTTTGTTAAAATAAGTCTCTGCCTATCTTTGTATGTTTCCATCTATGTTTTTAATTTTTATCCATCTTTTTATCTATCCCCTCTCTATCTGTCTGTCTCTCTCATCTCTCTCTCTCGCTCTCTCTCTCTCTCTCTCTCTCTCTCTCTCTCTCTCTCTCTTTGTATATAATTATGTCTCTAGACCTTTTTTTTGCTTCTAAACACCTTTCTTGTGACAAGTTTTTGTTTATCTAGCTACAATATGCTTTCGAAAATTTACTCTCTGTCTCTGTCTGTTTGTCTGTTTGTTGTCTGACTGTTTGTCAGTCTGTGTGTGTGCCTGTCTGTCTGTCTGTCCCTCCCTCTCTCTCACTCTCTCCCTCTCTCACTCTCTCCCTCTGGCAGCACATAAAATTGTCAGACGTCCGTCTTGGGGCCCGTCCACAATATAGCCTATACAGTGCTGCTTTTGGACGTTAAACCAACCCAGCAACAACAACATCTACTACTACTACTACTACTACTACTACTACTACTACTACTACTACTACTACTACTACTACTACTACTACTACTACTACTACTACTACTACTACTACTACTACTACTACTACTACAACTACTACAACCACATCTCCTTTTTCTTCTTTTAATAAAAAGAGAGAAAGGTAGAGGGAGAGAGAGAGAGAGAGAGAGAGAGAGAGAGAGAGAGAGAGAGAGAGAGAGAGCGGGGGGGGGTAGGGGGAGAGGGGCACTGAGCAAGACCATGTATCTTAAATGAGCAATAAGTTTTGTAGAAGAATGTTTTGAACGGAGGCGGATTTTTTAACTTAATCCACGCAAACATTGCGAAACTTTAATAATTATACCACATTTCCCTTGTTGTCAATAAACTCCATTTAACAGCTTAAGGATTTTGGCCTTTTTGCATTTGATGTGTGTGTGTATATGCTTATGTGTGTTTATGCCACAGTGTCTTTCAAACAGAACCCCGAGCAAATAAATGCCACTTGGCTATACAAACAAAGTTGAAATTTGAAGATTTTCAAAATACTTTATATATAATATAGCGGCAGGTATATCTAGAGATAAAAGTTGGTTGTTGGTTGGTTGGTTGGGTTGGTTTAACGTCCAACAGCAGCACTTTGTAGGCTATATTGTGGACGGGACCCAAGACAGACGTCTGGCAATTTTATGTGCTGCCACACACGAGACAGGGCGGGGATACCATGACTCATGTCTCAGCCGGTCACATTATACTGACACCGACCCAACCAGTAGGGAACGCAACAGCCAGGATTCGAACTCGGGACCTTTTGCGTCGGAAGCCGATGTTCTACCCCTGGACCACCGCGCCCCCAGAGATAGAGGTATAACAATGGTTCTAGAGTCCTTTGTGCCTTGGTTTGCTTTTAGTTTCTGCTAAGAGGCTTAACAACGACACGCCCTTGTAGATAAAGTTTGATATTGCACTTAACATTCCATTTGTTTTCTTGCATTAACAATGCAATACTGATAAGCATTGACACGAACAAAAGCATAAAATATTCACGGGCAGTTTTAATTATCATTGGATTAGTTTCAGGTTAAAGAGGTTTAAAATAAATCATGATTATCTCATTTTTTCCATTTTCATATTGCACAACAGAAATTAAGAGTATAACCTAATAATTAAATAGAATTGAAATTAAGAATATATAGCATTAATTATATAAAATTAGCAGTATAAAAATTGCAGCAGATTTTTTTAGAAAGGAGATAAGAGCATTAGTGTAATCTTGCAGCGGACATGAACAAAAGCTAATCACTCATAACTCTTTCGCTGTTTGTGGTTGCCGAATATACAATCCTTCACGGGGACGAGATCACAAACTGAAATATGAATCCCGAACATCCTGTACATTAGACTAGAGCAGTAATTGCCGGAACCAGTGATTAATGTTTTTAGATTTTTCTTTCATTGTACATTATAAAAGCGATCAACAATAATTATCTCAACCCAAAACACATTACATTTTTACAAAAGTTCTAGTTTAGCTAGCAAAAAAATTTTAATCTGAAAATCATATAGATGTGACTGTCAGATTAGATATAATTTATATATATATATATATACACATATACATATACACATATACACATATATTTCTTGACCAGGATCGAGTTACTTCCGCTGTTGGTACAGCACACGATTCAGTCAATATTGTTTCTCATTAACGTTTAGCATCACCAATAAATAGGCTATACTAAAGACGTGCCCTAAGACTGACGTCTGACAATTGTAGGTGCTGCCACACACGAGGGAGGTCGAGGAGACCTGGACTCCTTACTGGGCATGTCGTGGGCCTATTGTTACTTATTTTCAAGTAACAACAATATTTCAAACGAACTTACTCTTTCATTTCATTTGATTTCAATGTTTAATCAGTCAATATGTATATTAAGAACATACATATCGAAAATTATCACAGAGTTATTTAGTCGTTTCCAGTCCACGAGGGAGAACGAGCTGACCACAAACTGACACCGATCTAACCAGTAAGGGACGAAATGGGACAAAAAAAAATTTGATCGATCGTAGGATTCGAACCGCGGGCTGTCCGTTTTGGAGAGAGTCAGTCAAACGCTCAACTATAATTATAATAGGAGGTAAAAGAAGTTTATTCCAATCAGCCCAGTTTTCTAAATAGCACAATCGTTAGACCACTTGCTTTTCGCCCAGGCGATTCGAGGTTCGATTTTAAGCTGATGTTATACATTTGGCTTGATGAAGAGCCGGTGTCTGTCCATAGAATTATTCTCTAGACTTCGGGGGTCTGGAACTTATTTAATTCGAAGCACCATAACCATAATTTTTGTTTGTGAGGCTGACTCTTTTTTCAAATGAAAATTTCCATACCTCTTATATAAATATTGATGTACTATTTTATTTCGTTTTAATCAGAATAAGCAACAACAAAAAAATGTATAGATAAGTTTATAGGAGACAAATTAATGTGGGGCACGATGAAATAACCTGACAAAAAACAAACTACACTGTGTCTAACCACATTAAATTAGGTCACTGGGCGGAAGTGTCTGGAACCAGTCCGACTGAGTTGGTTGATTGGTTGGTTGGGTTGGTTTAACGTCCAACAGCAGCACTATATAGGCTATATTGTGGACGGGCCCCAAGACGGACATCTGACAATTTTATGTGCTGCCACACACGAGACAGGGCGGGGATGCCATGACTCCTGTCTCAGCCGGTCACATTAAACTGACACCGACCCAACCAGTAGAGAACGCAACAGCCAGGGTTCGAACTCGGGACCTTTTGCGTCGAAAGCCGATGTTCTACCCCTAGACCACTACGTCCCCCGAGTTTGACTGGGACATTCTCATCTTACCCACGCCTTCCTACTGAGAGGTGAAGAGCCTCCACAGTGCCATACCTGCAACTGTCACTTATCCATTATTCACATTCTGGTCAGCTGTCCACTTTTTCACTGGGAAATAAAATCTGTACCTGGCTGCCAAACCATGAGAGAGCATATTTACTTATGCTAGTCCCACGCGCCTACTGAGGTATCTGAAGGACATTCGTGTGTATTATAAAATTTAACTGTGATAATCCTACACATGGATTTTTAAACCACTGTATATACTCTTTACTCCCAACCAACCTTTTTATGCACAGTTTTATGCTTTACCACCCAGGGCGATAAAAGAGTCACTGATGCTACTATTGCAATATATTGTAACGTCTTAGGACATCATGGGCACAATACAGCCGTTACTTTGCTAACGTGCCGTAAAAAAAACAACTCATCCACCTATATCATTATCATTATCACAAATAATTTTTGTTGAGAAGAATAAATATGGAGAAACAGATATCTCTACATAATTATGATATAGGTAGAAACCTTGGATGTGGCTATCAGTAACCACTTTTCTCTTTGGAAATCCATAGCGATACATGTTACAAACAGTTCATTGGCCTTCTCATAAAGTAGGACAGAGAATCAGACTAATTTTAAGTGACGATGTTAATACTATAGCACTTACTGGAACTAAATAAATGAATAATTATGACTCGCGATTCGAATGAGGAAAATTAATGAGCGTGTGTTATCATGATGGTAATTTAAGAGGTTCTGGTGATATTATTAAAGCAATAATCGCAATTCATGGGTTATGCCGATAGGCTATTTCTAGGAGTTGTATTGAAACTTGAAAGCATCATTCAAAGAGAGTAGTAGCTGACCCAGACAGAAAACGGAGCCGAAGATGCGAATTAGAATCACGTGATCTTTAAGCGCGATAAACAAATGCTCACCTGTTTCTTCGCGTATTATTAACACCACTCTTTCTATTGTGTTCTCTATAGAGGGAGGGAGAGAATTCTCTGCCTCTCTCCGGGTTTAACGTCTCCTAGGTTCCCCTGGGGGATACTATACGGTGACTCTTTCTATTGTCATTACAGGATTTCCTATTTATGGAAACAAAAACCAGCAAAACCAGAGCGCACAGAGTTTCAATATTTACCGCGCTTCGTCAATATCTAGGACTTACTTAGCGTTGTCGCCGGGACCAAATGCTAAGTCTACGGGGTGATGTCACAGTTTCCCTGCTTTGGCCTCGGGATTTCTCGGATCTGAAAGTTATAGTAGTAGGTCGAACAGTTGTACAGATTTGTGTTTGTTTTTATTGTTTTTGTTGTTGTTGTTGTTTTTTTTGTTTTTTTTTTGTTGTTTTTTTTTGTTGTTTTTTGTTGTTGTTGTTGTTTTTTTTTTTTTTGTTTTTTTTTTTTTTTTGGGGGGGGGGGGGGGGTGTTTGGTTGTTCTTTTTTTATTTAGTGTCTTTTTGTATTTTTCATTTGGCATTTAGGTTTCAGTTTATAGGAACGAATGCTTAAACCATTAATATTTGTATTGTCTTATTTATTGACGAACCAAAATGTAATAATCTTTCTATCTATAATTATACATATCTTTCTTTCAATCTCTCTATCTATCTCTATCTATCTATCTATCTATCTATCTATCTATCTATCTATCTATCTATCTATCTATCTATCTATCTATCTATCTATTTATCTATCTATCTATCTATCTATCTATCTATCTATCTATCTATCTATCTATCTATCTATCTATCTATCTATCTATCTATAATAATAATAATAAAATTAATTACCTGTCGCGACTCCGGAGTTTCGAGCTGTTGCTCTCTTCAGGCGACTTGTTCTTTCTGTTTGACAACAGGAAACGTTTTCTGTGGGTGCAGTGGGAAAAAATTTCCTTTCTTTGGTTTAGTGTTGGCGTCTTTCTGAGTATTTGATATTTTTCCTCTAGGCACAGATTGCACACTTTTTTGGCTGGCGTGTATGGCTTCACTTGTCTTACAATTTCCCAGTGTATTTCATGGTCTGTGTTATTTTTTTTTTTGAGAGTCCAAATAATCTTTCTATCTATCTGTCCAAATATGTTCACTCAGTTTTGTGTCATGAATCATGTGGTGTAGTTTGAATGACTATGCCTGACACAAAACTAAGTGAACATATTCGGACTCTCAAAAACAATAACACAGACCATAAAATACACTGGAAAACATTTCCTGTTGTCAAACAGAAAGAACAAGTCGCCTGAAGAGAGCTACAGCTCGAAACTCTAGAGTCGCGACAGGTAATTAATTTTATTATTATTATTATCATTTTAGTGGCGGTTGGGGAGGGGAAGAAAAGGAAGGGGGATTTCCCTTTACCCAGGGCGCTCCGTACGAAGTGAAAGTTGCAGTGAGGGAGTCCCATTATCAGGTGATATTTATAATTATTTATTTATATTTAAAGGTGATGATGATCATCATCATATTGCAGTGATAATAATAATGATGATGATAATGATAGTGATGATGATGATGATGATGATGATGATGATGATGATGATGATGATGATGATGATGACGATGATGATGATACTTTAAATGAGGAATATTCAGCTTGCAGCTACAGGTTCTATACAAAAATTACTTTGAGGAGTAAGTACAATGTTGGGGTAGCTTACGACTCGTCCTAAGAATATGCGATAAATGTTTACGACCAGTCGTAAGCTATTCGTTGTACTTACAGACCTTTGCCAATGTAAGTATTAATTTAGTCACATTGTGTAGAAGAGACGCGAGGAATAAGTGAAATATGACTTTTTATTTTAACGGGCTATAGGTCGTGCACTGAATTTGATTTATCATATTGCACGAACCAAATTTGCCTGAGGCTTGTGGTCATCATGGTGTGTATTTTAAACTTGTGAAATTACGGTTTAAGGAAACACAGATATGTCTAAAGGAGATTTTGATAACTTCTCTATCTCATCCCTCTTTCATTTTCTCCCCCACCCCTCTTAATCTCTCAATCTCTCTCTTTGTGTGCATGTATCTATCTATTTATCTATCTATCTATCTATCTATCTATCTATCTATCTATCTATCTATCTATCTATCTATCTATCTATCTATCTATCTAT
>RQTK01000759.1:107932-122002 GCA_003991915.1 Elysia chlorotica | reverse complement strand
ATTATTATTACTTTTTTTTTAATTATGTTTTTTTTTTAATTTATTTTTTTATTTTTTTTTGGTGACATTCCAGCCACAAGCTCGGGACCGCTCTGAACTTGAGACGTGTATCGAGGAATGTGCTGGTGAAACGAGTGGAGGAGAGGTTATCACACAGACACCGGCATGCCATTTGTCTGCAACAGGCAGTAGGGAAAATATATTCAGGAAACTGATGGAATAATCACAAAAATAGCAATACTGAATGTTATTTCTATCGGGAATATAAAAAAAAAATGCAATGCTCAATGCGTCAGTAAAATTGTATAAAACAAGAATTTATAACTCCCACTGAAAAAAAAAAACAAGAAAAAAAAACAGCAACAAAAAGAACAAAACAAAAACAAAAACAAAACAAACAAAACACAGCGCTCTACACGTTATTAGACATGAGAATAAAAATGCTAGAAATATAAGTAAAATTTGAATAAAACGTGTTTAAAACTATGCTTATGACAATCATTTATTAATAAAATGGAATAGATTATTGGTAATTATATTGCGCACATGAAAAAAAATGCAATGATGTATACGCAAAAAAAAAAAAACAATAACAAAAAAAAACCTTTATGTCATAACTAAAAAATACGACATTTAGTACCTTAATCGACACGAGAATAAAAAATGCTATAAAAAATAAGTAAAACATGTTTTTTATTGCAAACCCACCGTGTAATTTTAAAATTCATTTATATCTACCTAGTATATGGAACAGAACAATAGTGATTCTGCCGTTAAAAGCTAATTAAATAATGGCAACGAAAGATAATTTTCTTTAAAAAAAAATGAGAGTTAAAATAAATCCATTTAAAACTATGAAAGGAGTCAACATTGCTTTTATGATTTCCTACCTGCAATTGATTTTACAAGTTGTTTTGTTTGGTTAAATTCGTTTAAAAAATATAAATATCAATCAATAACGTATTAAATTTTTTAAGAATTATCCACGATATATCAAATGTAGGCATTTTTACTTCAAACCAAATGTATCAATTACTGTTTAGTTACAAATAATATTGAGCAAGACAACTTAGAGCGGTTGTGTAGATTGTTTTTTATCCGAGAAAAACATCCTAGAGTTTTATATAAAAAGTCGTCAGTGAAATTAATTGTTACGTTTGGACTTCATCTGTTTTAACCTTATTATCTTATAATCATGTAAAGTTTACGATTTCTTTTATTTCAAGTAAGTTTTTCAAAGGCACGGAGATAGTGGTAGATTAGACGGAAATTGACGTCACCACCAGAGGGGTTAGTCGGTATCCGAACCCAGCTTTATTACTAACCCAACGCTCTACTTCTACTAATGCCAATTTGGCTATACAAAAGAATAACCTTGTTAAGTTTATTTTTGGCGGATTGTAGTGGTATATTCAATCGCACCATCAGGATTAATAGTACAGGGGTTGTGATAGCTACAAGAGTTACATTAGCTCTGTTTTTGGGGGACGCGGTGCTCCTGGGGTAGAACATCGGCTTCCGACGCAAAAGGTGCGGATTCGAGTTCTGGCTATTGGGCTCTCTACTGGTTGGTTCGGTGTCCGTTTAATGTGACTGGCTGAGATAGGAGTCATGGTATCCCTGCCCTGTCTCGTGTGTGGCAGCACATAAAAATGTCAGACGTCAGTCTTGGGGAACGTCAACAATATAGCCTATATAGTTCTGATGTTGGACGTTAAACCAACTCAACAACAACAACAACAACAACAACAAAAACAACAAAAATAACAAGAGCAACAACATCAGCTCTGTTTTAGGCTTTAGTTTGCTCATCAATAATCAAACAATATCACCTTCTCGTTAGTAAACGACGTGACTGTTGTTGAGTTGAGTTAGAGTAAATGGTGGATCAATTTTGTTCATTAAAAGGTAATAAAATCGTTATGAATTGATGCAAATAGTATGAGTACTGAGCTGAGTTGGTTTCACGTCCAAAGTTAGTTTTACTTGAACCACACAATAAATTTGCGCAAAAAAACAAAGGAGGAAAAAATGATTAGATGTGTTTGAGCATGATTTTTTTCCTCAATATTCTCTGTAGAGAATAGAGTTAGACAAAATTAGTAATAAAATTTCGGCTAACAAAGAATTATTGGGTCGCAAAGTGGTTAGCACGATGATGGATAATATCAGTCATTTACATGATTGTGTCAACTTTGTATGTAAACTCTTCCCTTTCTTTGTTTCCGATGTTAACGTTATTCTCTCTTTATTTTGTTGTCTTCTTACTCTAATTCGCTTTCTGGTTCCTTAGCAAGCAGAAGGGCGAGGCGGATAATGCCTGATGCCCAATGCTATCACCCACAGGCATCATAAACATTCTTCATTGTGATGTTGTTGACGTCTTCGGAAGTTTGCCTGCCAACCGCAACACACGATAAGCAATGGGGGGAATTTGAGATTCATAAATTTTAATGTGCTGTTTTATATCTTTCTTTCCATTAAGCAGTTGAGGAGCGCTTAACGTCGATAATACAGGGGTGCACGTATACACAATTGCATAAACAAGAGATAAAGGCAGAATAAACGAACGCAAAGTAACAGATAGCGCGCCCACTAAACTAGAACCTGTGTTATCTTTCAAGAACACACTGAATATTTAGCAAAATCCGCACACACATTGAGTGGAATAGATAGATAGAATCAGCTGCGGATTAAAAAAAAATCCAAAACAAAACAGAAGCGTAAATAAATTTTGCGAGTTGTAGAACGACTCTCCAGAATACTAGAGCCTTAGCCATCTCCTCAATTGCATATTATTCTATCTCATTTATAAGATACTCTGAATCACTAATGTTTAATATATTAGATAGGCCACATTACAAATGAGGTGACGCCTTGTGTGTAATTGTTGAAATAGATCTAGTGTTATTACGCCATTTCACTAGGCGAACATGCATTCTAAAAACAATTGAGCCAAACCTAAACTCGAGTGCATGTAATTTTAGTATCTGTTAACATGATAGCATAGACTTCCTATAAGAAGTATAATTATTTTTTCCTGTTTTCGTACGTTGTAGACTGTAATAAACTACACTCTCACGGGCTTAACTGCATGTCAATAAATCTTGAATTACATTCTCTATGAAAAGTTGAAGCCAGGCGCTGAGTATTAATGTATTAAAACATATAGACATTGAATCATTTTACCTACAAAAGTCTGACACTGAAATTTATTCCGAAATAAAGTTTGGAACCGTGAGAAAATTTAATCTTCCTTTGTTTCACGTTTAAAGACACAGAAAAAAATTAGGTTGGTGCATGATTAAAGAAAATAACGTTATTCATTTTTTTCCTTTAATGTTCAGTTTATGAAAATACAATACTTTGTTTTCCCCGAGAATAATAGTGAACTTTTAAAAACCTGAGTAAAATTTTATCAGTTAGAATTAGGAACTCTTGTTTAAAAAAAAAAAGAGCTAAAAATAAAAATACAATGATAATGAATGGATGATTTACTGATTTAGCAATATATCTTTCTATGATGAAATATCTTCACAGAATTAATATTGATTTCGCTTTACATTAAACATAGATATTAACTACCTTATTATTTAATAACATGTGGCTTCTAACATTTACTAGCTCTTAAAAAAATGTATTAAAACTTTTAAACGCTGTGCTAACTAAATAAATACAGTGTATGGGAACCGATAAAAATCGTTGAAAACCTTACGAATAGTATAAAAAGACGATGCTTCAATTTAAACAAATCTTCAAGTACATGTACATTTAACAAAGTTTTAGAATATTATTTATAACTGTAAGATAAAGATAATTAGAGTAACAATTGATAACGATTTCCAGTTGGGTTTTTTAAAGTGGTGACCTTAACTGATTTCATTGTGGCAGATCACACGAAGGTAGATAGATTTTATAATAATGTTTAGATAATGTTTAAATTGATAGTTACCTTATATATAATCAAAGACTTGGGTCGGCAGCTAAATTAAAAAGTGACAGGGCCTCCAAGATCGGAAGAAGAAAAAACAACAACGGAGAAAGGAGGAAGAATTTGATAGACAAAAAGACAGACATATTGATACTAACTCATTGATTGTCTTACTATACAGAGTGAAAACAAAATTAATTACAACGACAGCAGTACTAAGATGTTAAAGTATACCACTCCTAGAGCGAGAAAAAACAGTTAACACGCACTATGTATACCGAAGAAAATCTCGATAAAGCCTAAAAGTTTTATATGTTAAAAACCCTTGCTGCATTCTTAGACCGTTAGTTCAACTTCGTGACTGCTTCATCATTTATTAGTTAACACGCTATATAATATATAATATATATTATCATTGACCCACGCAAATCAAAACACAGATATAGACATTTTTTTCAAGAATACAAACATATTTGTAACGTTGAAAGAAGAAAGGACATAATTTTTTCATAAGAAAACGAATACAGTTGCAACATTGAAGGAAAAATAAAAGTCTTAGAAAGAAATAAAGACAGATGAGAGGAAAATTAAATGGAAACTACCAGGCCTGAGATCCCCTGACTAGCTTGCCCAGCTTGTAATCGCGGTGCTAACCATGGTGATCAGCCGCTCACAGCCACGCCTAGTCCGTCCTGTCCTGCCCAGAGCGGGGTCCCACTGGCCCTGGTGGTAGATGCCTTGCGATAGTGAGGCTTTTAGTGGAGTCGAAGACGATAGGGATGGTGGTTGGTTGGTTGGGTTGGTTTAACGTCCAACAGCAGCACTATATAGGCTATATTGTGGACGAGACCCAAGACGGACGTCTGACAATTTTATGTGCCACACACGAGACAGGGTGGGGATACCATGACTCCTGTCTCAGCCACACACGATAGGGAGCGGGAATGTATACCACAGCCCAGTGTTCAGTCATAGCTTTATGGTGTACATATAAATTCTTCATCATGATTGTCATCAAGTCGAAGGGCGCAGGCTCAAGTGGCTGCTGGATCGGAAAAGTAAGTAAATATAGTGTATTCTAGATCGACACGGACGCGGACTAAAATGATACAGGATTATAATTAAATTTTATTTTATGTAGGCTACAAATGTTCTCTATAGGGTTGAACGTCTTCTAGGTTCCAATGGGAGTCATATACGGCGACGGGCTCCAAGACTTACGCCTGACAATTTTATGTGCTGCCACACATGAGACAGGGCGGGGATACCATGACTCCTGACTCAGCTGGTCACATTATACCTAGACTATAGGTAGATTAGTGACTGTGCTTTATGCCTTAGTCCTGCCTCGAAGCAGGTATAAACCTATGTCAAAATTTAATACATGTAAACCTTACTAGGAACTTCCCATGAATAGGTAGTAGATTAAATTCAAATTCCAGACGTAGGTTATGTCAGACTTTTAGGCCTACGCATTCTCATATAATACAACCCCAATATTAACTTGTTGGGTCGGTGTATAATGTGACCTACTGAGACAAGAGTGATGGTATACCCGCCCTGTCTCGTGTGAGCAGCACATACAATTGTTAGACGTAAGTCTTGGATCCCGTCGCCGTATAGAACTCCCTAGAGTATCCTAGGACACGTTAAACCTATAGAGAACAAACACAACCCATGCCTAATTTACGGGCGTAATTATGTAATCCGTTGTTGTAATGTGAATCGCAAAGCCTGCGATGATCTCTGATGGGCTGCCTGGCGCGATGGTCCAGGGAACTCCAAGGGTGATGCTTAGCAGCCCGCCGATTGCCGGGGTCCTGGCGATACGGCCACCAGAGACACGAGAGGCGGGGACGTCCTGTCACGCAGAGCAAGGCTACAAGGCTAGCAAGGCTACAAGGACGGGTCTAACAGCTATGGTAGCAGGTCCCTCTGTGTCCCAAGACACAAAGCAAAATTTGATTATTTATGTTGTTTGTTTGTGTTTTGAGTAATTGATGTCCAATGTTACAATTACATAGGCTATATCGTATTTGTTTGTGTTTTGGTTAATTCAAGGTCGTCCTACATATTCTATATTGCGTTTGTTTGTGTTTTGATTAAATAACGTCCAACGTCACCACAAAATATTGGCTATATTGTCTAAATTATGTCCAACGTCACCACTGCATAAACTATAGTGTGTTTGTTTTTTTTGTTTGTTTGTGTTTCGATTATTGTAACGTCCAAGCTCACCACTACATAGGCTAATAATTGTGGTTGTGTTTTGGTTAATTAACGTCCAACGTCATTACTACAAAGTCGATATTTTGTTTGTTTGCTTGTATTTTGATTAACTAACGTCCAACGTCAGCACTACATAGGCTATTTGTGTTTGTGTTTTGATTAAGTAACGTCCAACGTCACTACTACATTGGCTATATTGTGTTTGTTTGTGCTATGGGTATTTTAACGTCCAATGTCACCACTGTATAGGCTATATTACGTCCAAAGTCGTCACAGCGTAGGCTATATTGTATTAAAACCTGTTTGTGTTTTGATTAATTCAAGGTCGTCCTGCATATTCTATATTGTGTTTGTTTGTGTTTTGATTATTTAACGTCCAACGTCACTACTACATTGGCTATATTGTGTCTGTGTTTTGATTAATTAACGTCACCAGCACACAGGCTATATTGTGTTTATTTGTTTGTGTGTTGATTAACTAACCTCGTCCAACGTCACCAGTACATAGGCTATATTGTGTTTGTCTGTGTTTTGATTAAGTAACGTCCAACGTCACTACTACATAGGCTATATTGTGCTTGTTTGTGTTTTGATTAATTAACGTCCAATGTCACCACTATATAGGCTATTATGTGTTTGTTTGTTTGTATTTTGATAAACTAACGTCCAACATCGTCACCACTATGGGTAATATTGTGGACGGGCCCTAAGACTAACGTCTGACAACTTTACGTGATTTCACACAGACTTGATCAAGTGAGATAAAACACATTTTAATGCTGTTGATCTAGTATTTTATTTTTGAACAGTTATTATGACGAATCGAAAAAGAAAAAAGAAATACACCGATAAGTCCCACCATACCATAATGATTATGATGATCAAGTCATGAGATTTAAAAAAACACAAAAAATAAGAAGTCGAATTTTGCCAAACTTTTGCGCACACCGCTATGCGGATATAATTATGTCATAGCCTGGATTTTTTTTTCTTAAAACATTTTCATACATAATTATGTTTTTCTATATCAATGATGATAAACGACATAACAAAATATCTTGTGGTACTTTTTACCTTAAATGGCCCATGCAATGCTTAATGAAGAAATGTAATACGAGATTTCAACCAATGACGAATTCTTCACATGAAATTGATATAATTATTAAGTGACTTTATAAACGACTTGCGATAATTATCGAAAACCCAACCGTTGCTTTTATCTTTAAGAAAAATCTGAAACATTGACAGCCAATCTTTGATCTTATAAATGACACTCTTACGACAGTAGAAATCAGTAGAGGAAATAATTGCTCGAGTCCTGTCTTATAAGACCATGGTCATTTAATTAATGAAGTGTCAATAATAATTATAGTTAAGATATAAAGAAGGTTGCTTAAGACTTCAGCCGAAATCCCTATGGTTTATTTAAAAATTCTTTTACTTTAATGTTACTTCAAATTAAAAAAAAAATATGAAAAATGAATAGATTCGTTATTTATTTATTTTTTGTTTTTGAAAAACCCCATTTCAAATCTGAGAGAATAAAAAAAAACCCAACAAAAACATGCGTTAACAATAATATTAATCAAAGTCAGTGATGTGTAAGGCACCACAGGATAGTGTTCAAAGAGCAGAACACCCATTTGCATTACTAAAAAACGTGCTTGTTTAGTGCAATATGGTGGGGGTTTCCGGAAACTAAAGTTATGTGATTTGAGGAAACAGGAATAGGGCAGGTATTTTTTAGCATGCGCGTTGAACTTTTAAGTATGTATTGGGGAAAACATCAATAGTGTAGTTAAGGTATAAACCTCATTCAAAAACTATTACAAAGAAGGTTTTTGTTTGTTTGTTACTTAAATGTTATTTAAGATATTTTAAAATGAAATTCTGGAGAATAAATATTTCCTTTTTTTCAACAGTATTATAAAAAAAACATACTTTAACAATTAATAAACAAACAAAGCGATGTGTGGCGTAATACAGGATATAAAACTCGCAGAAGCACAAACAGGCTTTCGGAAGTGTACAAAGAGCATTCAGTTGTATTCCAAACAAGGCGTCCAAAATAGAAGGCCAAGTCACCGAATTAAAATAAGTAAAAAGATTTTTGCTTACTATTTTTGGACGCCTTGATTCCAAAGAATGTGCTTGTTTAGTACAATAATAATTATTATGGTGGCGAGTTTCCGGAAACTAAAGTTTTGTAACTTGACGGAACAGGAAGAGGGTCGAACTTTTCAATATGGATTGGGGAAAACATCAATAGTGAACGCGCTCTAAGCTTGTTGACATGTAAAGGGAGCGATTGTTTTGTCTCAAACGTGCATATTGTTTTGGATTACTTTACATCGTGTTTTTTTTTAATCTGCTCCCAAATTTCAAAATCTGTTCACAATAATACCGTGCATTGGTACGTTCCTGTCCTTTTCATTCTTTGTGGCGTGTTTTCCACTTTTGTTCAAATTTTGGTTTAAAATCATACAAGTTTGTAAGAGTAACTAGTACTTTTACTAATATTCTGAAACAACAAGATAGAGGCTAAGAAAAATAATAGGCAAAGGTATTCAAAATATAGGCTTGCAAATTAAAGATTTACAAAGGAATACAGTAGAAAGCAAAAATCAATAATGTACGTAAATTTATCGCATTGTCAACATATACGACGGAAGGTGAAATACAATAAATTGTAATCAATATAGATGGAGTTCAATAAGACATGTTTGTATTTCTGCTTGTCTTTTCGCTTTTCGTATTATGTTTTATCATCTGGTCTTCAGAACATGTAGTTTTGTACTAGTGACTGTTTCTATTTTCCAAGCACCGTGTTTACAAAAAAAAAAAAAATCAATGTTATACCCTATTGTATCATCAGACCAGCCTGCTTAAGAGGGGTACGTTCTCGTATCTCGTGTTGACCCCGAAATGGATAAATGGGTGGCAACACTCAGCCTTTGCCACTTACAAAAGTCTCAAAGCGCACAAAGGATTAACTCCAATATATACATTTCAACTTGCTATTTTTTTAATTGCATTTATTTCGCCGTTTTTTTCTAATCAGCCACCTTCAATTTTCAGTATATCCGTTGTAAACTGGTTTCAAACATCTTAAAGCGCTAGGACATGTTTTTTTTTTAATCCTTCTAACTATTCATCATGCTCACAGCCACAAAAGAACCCAAAACAAAACAAAACAAAAACAAAAAAATTCCCCACAACTATCATTATCATTATCACCCCATGTAAAGAGTTTTTACTGTTAATGTTGTAACAATACACTGCGGATACTTTTCTTCTAAACCAGACAAAAATAGTAGTAAAGACCAGCGAATGAATGCATGGATGAATGAATGAATGAATGATTGAATGAATGAGACCCAACACCACCATCCCAAATCTCGACCAGTACCCAGCAACAGCAAAAATAACAATAGCAATAGCAACAAAAACCTTTGTTAGTGCCGTAAGTACAAGTCTGTTGCAAGTTCACGACTCGTCGTAAAATATAGAAATAAAAAGACTTACGACGAGTCGTAAACTTGATACCGCAACGTTGTACTTACAACCATAAGTCAATTTCCACAGCACCAGTAGCCAGTCCTAGACGCGCACGGCCGGCCGAAACAAAAATAATAATTGGGTATTCCCGTATTGAAGAGCCTACCCCTGGACGTGGCGACAACCGTCAGATAGCATCTACTGATACGTCACAGATACGGCGGGCGATATGTCACTGATAAGCCTTTCCACGACCAGGCGGCGTCTTCCTACCGTTCCACCGGTCCCAACGCCGTCCTCCCCCCAACTTTAGGCACGTCAAACTTGAAGGGGGGTGATGATAAAAACTCCCAGGGTTTTCACTGAAGCGTGATGCCTCGGCATGATTTCCCTCCCCCTGATCCTCTATCATTATCACCCATTGGACACAAGACAAGTCCCGGAGACTGGGCCAGTCCTCAATGGATGGAGCAAGGGGCCGCCTGACTTCCTCACTACAGACTCTCCCCTCCCATCTTTGAATCTATCGCAATTGTTTCTCATACCAAACTCCTCCCCCCTCAGCTTTTCTCTACACTTTCGGTCCGCACATAATGGTTTTGTATCAACAGTTCCACACTTAGCAGTTGCAATTAAATGGAACGAGAGACGGGGAATTTCCATGCGCAGAGCGTGAAAGGTCATCAAGGGTGAAAATCTATCTATTTTCCTGACTGAGATTTTCTTTAATTTTGTGGCCATTTTTCTTTTTCCTTTCTTTAAAAGACTTCACGGATTATGCTAATCTCAAAAGGATTTTTATACATGTATCAGCAAATAGATGAAGACAGCATAACTGTAATAAACAGAAACAGCAACAAACATTAAAATGCACACAAACATACACACAATCTCAATTGTCAGAAAGACAAAGAAATGATTTATTGTAGTCGTTTTCAAAAAGACCAGGAAAAGGAGGAAAGCAGTGATATTTTGAAAATGAAAACAATTATTATTATTGATGCTGCTCCACAAGTTACTTATAGCCTATTCTGAAGATTTAGACAAATTAGTGTTTAAAGGATATTTACCAAAGTTCGTACTAAAAAGTATGAGGATATAAAGAAATCAAGAGATTTCCCTCATGATGGGATTAGGTTGGTTTGCCGGAAATCAACTTCCATCACTCATGATCCAACATTTAACTTGAAACCTTATCATTGACAATCTAACGCGCTGTTGAATGATCCATCTGGCGCTTGAACTTTCACATGTACTTTGGAGTTTACCTAATGCTTTTTTCAACTCAACGGATTATAATAATGCTGGAGCTAGAGAAAAATCATACTTTCATGCGACTTAAAGAAATTAACAATATTAAAAATTCATTTATTCTTTTTTGTGTGGACAAAAAGCATTTTCTATGTGGCTCTAAACACTTCAAAAGCTCATACTAGATTGTAAATGGTCACGATTTTTCAATTTTTTAAATAATTATTAAACAACAACAACAACAACACAGCGGCAACAACAGCAACAACAACTACTACTACTATTACTACTACTACTACTACTACTACTACTACTACTACTACTACCACTACTGCTGCTGCTGCTGCTGCTGCTACTACTACTACTACTACTACTACTACTACTACTACTACTACTACTACTACTACTACTACTACTACTACTACTACTACTACTACTACTACTACTACTACTACTACTACTACTACTACTACTACTACTACTACTACAACTACTGAAATTAAAACAGCTACAATACGAAAAAAAAACAGCAAAAAAATAAAAAAAATATAAAACAGACTCAGATTTAAAATACAAAGCAACACAAAAAACATTTTAAGGAACCTTAGAAAAACGTTTACGCTCATTCATCAGATAAGAAACGTGTTCGTATTAATTATAATATTCATCCATAGACAGCTTATCTACATTCTGTATCAGCCAACAGTTGTCCAAATAAGACAAAACAGAAGATTAAAAAAAAAAAAAAACACATAAACAAACTTCTATCCATCGCTTCCCTTGACTTTTATTGTTTCCGGTGAAAACTTCACGCCATTCCAATTTAGCGTCAAAACTTTCTGACTTCTCTTTTTGACTTTTGAGTGAGAGGGAAAACCCGGAAAGTAACCCTGCCGTGAAGCCATGAATTTGGACAAACTAGGGTGGATTTCATTGGCTCTGCTGCATAGTAAACGGGGCTGACAAACGTCAAGAAAGGGCGTCAATGCAATGTATCATAGGTGCCAACTTTGGACTCCCCACGGATTTCGCAGAAAGTGGGAGCAGATGCGAATTCCTCACATTGCACCGACTGTCTGTGAGTCTCTGCAAGGAATTAGATCTAGCCTATATATAGCAGTCAGTCCATCTTTTCTATAAGAAAATTGTTGAGAAAAATGAAGTAGCCATTACTTTAGGTACCGGTAGAATATATAATAGTAAGCGCAATAAAGTCTTTTCAAAATTAAACTAAATCTACCTTAAAAGTGATGAGCATACTTTATTTTCGGTAGATGATGGTAATGCATAAAAAAAGAAGCGGATATGAATGATTTAAACGGGAAAAAAAATTCTTGCATTATTGGTTCATTTGTGGGAATTTTAACTTTCCCGTTTTTCTTTATAAACTACTAGCTCCAATATTGATGTCACACACCTGAACTGTTCTGCCATTCTCACATCTCATTAAAAAAAATTATTCTCTCATTCACTATCCAGCCTCTTTTTTTTTTTAGAAAGTTTGCTGAACGCATTGCCTATGTACGGTAGACATCCAAACTTTTTGTCTTTCTGTAAAGTTTTAAATTCTTATTTTTTAAGGACTATAAAACCACGCTTAAAAATAACGAGTAGTGATTTATACCCTTGAGAGATCACCGGAACCAAATTACCCGTTCGATAATAATAAGAAGCTTCCGCGCTTTTTGGACATTTGACAATACCATGCGTGGAACCGGGTGAAAGGTCAAGGTGGTGATTATCCCATGATGAGGTCACGGTGTCAACACAATAACAACCATAATGAGCTCGTTCGGCTGACGGGTGCGGCTTGTGTGGCTTGGCTTTTTTTAAATAACAATTGGCAACACTCTTGATCATAAATGTCAAGAAAGTCTCAGCTCCTAGCACCAGTGCCGACGTTGTTGTTACTTTTAACTAAAGGAAATTGAGGTTGGTTGCGCCATGTATGCCTATGAGAAAGGAAGATGGTGAATGAATTTGATATTTCTACGTCGATCAAAAGCTGGTAAGTTAGTTGCACAGTAAACGTGGAATTTAGAGAATTAAGAGAAGAAGATAGAGGAAAGTTCGCGAAACGCGAAACGATTTAATTTCTTCTAGATTTCTTCTAATTTCTTCAGTTTGTATTAACACGATTAATATCAGACCGCTAGAATATAATTGTAATTTTGTTACAAGTGGGTTTCAATAACATTGACATAATGTTTGTTTTTGACTTAAGAAATACATCAATTTGCATATCTTTGCTTTTTTAAAAGTTTTTTTTTTCACGTTGAGTCTTAAAAAAAGGGGATGATATATTTTTGTTGAGGGTTGCTTAAATAGTTTTTGTCTTTTTCAATGAAATGTGTTGTTTATAGCAAAGATATGCTCCTAACTATTTGTTATGTTTTTTAAATGTAATGTTGGTTAAAACACACACAGACACACACACAATTGTTCATATCCGCCCATAAGACTGAAGTCAGATACGTCTGATTTTTTATTTCGTTTTGTTGGTTTTCTTTTACATTTGTATCGATTTAAAGACATCATAAGGACGGCATCAATTATATACATAATGGTATGTGTACAATTCTATTAAATAGTAAAAAGAAAGGGGTATGGACGCTGTCAAGACACAGAGACAAAAATTAATAAAGAAGAAGCATGGCCTAAAGAGAGGCATATGGATGGAGGGAGGAAGAAAGAAATACATGTAGAGGGATCGAGAGAGACAGAGAGACAGACAGAGAGAGAGAGAGAGAGAGAGAGAGAGAAAGACAGAGATACAGAGAGAGAGAGAGTGAGAGAGAGAAAGAGATGGCAACTTGTACGCTTTTGTAGAATGAAGAAAAGGTGGAGCCACAGAGAATTTGCGTTTAGAAAAAATGAAAGTCGGGAGTATTGTACCCTTATTCAAGAGAACGATACAAAGAGAAGTCAATGAAGCTCTGATTAGGCACTAAGTCACTGAGTGTTTGTTTTCCATTTTCCTACGATTGCTTTGGCTGGTGTCTTGACATGGATGGTCTGTATGAGAGAATATATGCTTAGGGGGCCGCAAATGAGTGTAGTTAAATACATGTAAAGGGTCAGCGACAGGGCGATATATATATAGAGAGAGAGAGAGAGAGAGAGAGAGAGAGAGAGAGAGAGAGAGAGAGAGAGAGCACCCG
>RQTK01000759.1:82273-103373 GCA_003991915.1 Elysia chlorotica | reverse complement strand
ACAGACAGAGACAGACAGACAGAAAGACAGACAGACAGACAGACAGACAGACAAACAGACAGACAGATAGACAAACAGACAGATAGACAAACAGGCATGCAGACAGAGATAGAGGGAGAGACAGAAAGAGATTTGTGGAGGAAGGTTAATATAATGTAGATGGAAATGGGTTGATTGATAAGGACATAGATAGAATAATATATAGATATATAGATATGGATAAATCCAAAAAGAGGTATAATATGCAAGGATAGATTGATTAATATCAAAGATAGATATAATGATAAAAAAAATAAAAAAAGATATATACATTACGTGATTCTGAAAGGATGCAGATAGAAAGAACCAGATTGGTAAAAAATACAAGAAAAAATGGGGTGATTCAAATAATTATACATTGCAACATGGAGACAACTAGAGATAGAGAGACAAAAAGATACACATACAAAATAGACCCAGATTGACATCGGGTAAAAAGGCGATTGAAAAAAAAAAAGAGATAAATAATGTGTGTGAGTGTTAGAGAGATATCTCTCTCTCTCTCTCTTTAGCCCCCGGCTCCATTAGCTTCCATTTCATTTCAAAACATAATCAACTTCCTTCCAGTCAGTGCCGCTGATCTAGTGGGAGATTTAACTTTGGTGTGTGTGTGTGTGTGAGTTAGTGAGAGAGAGAGAGGGGGAGAGAGAAAGAGAGATGGGGGAGGAAGAGAGGGAGAAAGAGAGGTAGAAAGAGAGAGGGGTGTGTGAGGAACATTAATTGTATATAGGAATGGGTTGATAGATTGGAACAATAGAAGATTATATAGATAGATTCAGATAGAGATAGAATATTAGAGAGATGGATAAATTGGTAGATAAATGTCAGAGATAGATAGAAGCATAAATAGATAAAAAAGATATATACGTGTACAAATTACGTGACTCTGAAAGGACTCAGATAGAAAGACTCAGATGGATAAAAATACATTTAAAAGTAGACTGATTCAAATATATAATGCAACATGGAGACAAAAAGAGGTAGAGAGAGATAAATAGATACACAAACAAAATAGACCCAAAATGAAATCGGGTAAAAAGCGATTGAAGAAGAAAAAGATACAAAATATGTGTGCGTGTAAGAGAGATATCGAGATAAAGAGAGAGAGAGAGAGAGAGAGTGAGAGAGAGAGAGCGACAGAGAATGAAAGAGAGGGAGAGAAAGAGAGAGATGGAGAGAGAGGGAGAGAGAGAGAGAGAGAGAGACAGAGACAGAGACAGAGAGACTAAAACAGAGTGAGAGAACGAATCGAAGGAGGTAGCCGGCTGTCAGTCTACAATTTCCTCAGCGGGACATCGAAAACAGAAACACGTGCAGCAATGAAAGAGGAATAACAAGGCAGGGGCATTCTGCATGACAGTGGGTGGTTCAAGATTCTAACTCACCATTAGAAGGGGCATTATTTTAACTTAAGGGAACACCGGAGACAACAATTTCTTGACCTGGCTTATGTCACACTCAGTCACACAAGAATGGGGACTTTCGTCTTTCGGAGCCTGGCGAGGCCCCAGGGAAAACGGGAATAATTCCTGGTTCTGTCTCTTATCCAGGGTAAAGCATCCATTCACCTTTTCCCTACTTTATTCCACATTGTTGTCGTTTTCTTGTCGTTTACTCTTTCTATTTTATTTTTTCTCTTTTTAAAAATTAATTTTTATTTTCGTAAGTTTTAGATGATCAAAACATACAATTATGCCACTAATATTTAGACGATATTTCACACATGCAACTAAATACGTAACTGTACAGCAAATTGAAATTCGGTAGTTATTTGGATCTCCTCTTTCTCACTCTCTCTCTCTCTCTCTCTCTCTCTCTCTCTCTCCCTTCTATCTATCTATCTACCTATCTCTCTATTTATCTATCTATCTATCTACCTATCTCTCTATTTATCTATCTATCTATCTACCTATCTCTCTATTTATCTATCTATCTATCTACCTATCTCTCTATTTATCTATCTATCTATCTACCTATCTCTCTATTTATCTATCTATCTATCTACCTATCTCTCTATTTATCTATCTATCTATCTACCTATCTCTCTATTTATCTATCTATCTATCTACCTATCTCTCTATTTATCTATCTATCTATCTACCTATCTCTCTATTTATCTATCTATCTACCACCTAGTACTTCTTCGACACTCTCCCGTCCTCCCACCAAAGTCATTTTTTTTCTTTTCTTTCTGTACAACACCCTTTCACGTTATCTCTTTCCTTTTCTTTCTCTATCTCCTTATCTCTTTCCCATAATTCCTCTTTGTTTTAACTTTAACTTGACCTAAAAATTCAACAAAATTGCAGGTCTGCCATCGAACCGTTCACAAAATCAGGAAGTTTCAGCCATGTTTGGAAACACCCGAAGGCGAATTTGAACTGATGTTTTGGCCCCTGTCGCAGGAAAGTTGCATTTCCTCCATTTCCGACATTATCGAAATTGGACTGCATTTAAAGTATTTTTAACTAAGAGGGATTTTTTTTAAATAATAGCGCTCGCTTAAAACATTTCCAAAATTGGTAAAACAGTGATTGTAAAACTTTTTGAGAAATGGTTCGATAACTACTTTTGAGTTTCATTTTAAAGTAATAGTAGAAAGTTGTTTTTTTTAATCAAGGAAAATAATGATATAAATATATTTTTAGCTAAAGTCGGCAGGGTGGGGAGGATCGCGACGAAATAGGAAGATACGCTCGTAAATACAAAAATCTTTATTCATCCCTCAAGGGGAAATTAAAATACACTCTTCATACAATAGATGAAAATAAAGAGGTAGAATTTCGACATAGTACATACTTTATAAATCAAAATATCATAATATCACAGCTACAGTTTACTGATTTTTTTTATACAGATGATCAAGTATCAAGTTATAAAAGCAGTGAAAGTTAAGAAAATGAAAATAATTAGTATAATTTCATTTACTTAAAAAATATTAAAAGTATCCCATGTTCCATTTTTTATCGTCTAACCCTCAGAAGAAAAAGAAACATCAACAACAAAACAACAACAACAACAACAACAAAAATTTGTATTATTTAGTTGTATCAAGCATATAAATGGCCTATTTATAAATATGAGATGGAATGAAGGGAGTACGCGAAGAAAAAAAAATAAGAAAAAAAGAGCAACGACAAAACAACAACAACAACAACAACAACAACAACAACAACAACAACAACAACAACAACAACAACAACAACAACAACTACTACTACAACATCAATAACAACAACAATAACAAAATGAAAACAAAAAGAAACCAGAATCATAACTATTATTTCGATTTTGTTCTGCAATTGATAAAGATTATGACTTATTTACTAGTTATACACAATCCGTTCTATATTGTTATTTGCAAAATGCGGTAATATTTCGTTTAAAAGCTCATCTTTAACGATTTTGTAAGGTCGTTCATATTTTATATCTTTATACATGAATAAACTCTTTAAAATATCATGATAAATTGATTACAAGCAGTAAAATAAAAAAAAAAATCCTCAAATACATTTTACATTATACTCTTTAACACTCAAATTATGATAAATATAAAGTTCAATAGAGAGCTAACTTGGATTCCAAAAAGAGCACTTTTATTCTAAAGTGGGTTTTAAAAAGATTGATAGATTGAGAAGGTTAAGAGAAAAACTATTATCAGTTTTGTGTTATACTTTACATGTATTCGAGTTTTATTATAATTTTACGTATCAAATTATAGAAAAAGAAAAAACCTGTAAACTTATAATATCATGGTTTTTCTTTGATCTTTTAAACTAATCAGGTTCATTCTATTCTATTATAACTTTATTTTTGTTCGTTATCTCGAACAACGATTTCCTCCGCGCTTCTAGTTCTCCAACTATCACCTGACAGGGGTTAATAAGTAGAGAAAGCTAGAGGGGAACGATGTCTTTGTGATTAGTACAGGGTCGTTATCACCCCAAGAGCCGGTCTCCCCCCAGTAACAATGGCATCACCTGAAACTAAAGTGGCGGTTGTCGCGCTCGGGAATTAAGAAAACGGCAATTTTCATGTCGTTGCAAGCCCTACTTGACAGGTTGGAAGGATGCGGAGGAAAAACTGATGCTGTGTTAAGGCCGACTTAGCAAATGTCACAGACAGCGAAAAGGACTGGAAGGGAATACTGATGAGAGTTGGAATAGGATGGGATAAAGAGAGGAGAAGAGGGTGGATGGAGGGATGGAGGGTGAGAGAGGAGAAAGAGGGATGGAGAGAGAAGGAGAGAAAAATAGAGGCAAAGGAGGAGATAGAGCGATAAAGATAGAGAGAGATGTAAAGAGATGGATGGATAGAAAGATTTGGAGATACGAGATGAAGACAGAGAGACAGAAAAAAAGAAAGAGCTTAAAGAGTAAAGAGGGAAATAAAAGAGTGAGTGAGAGAGAGAGAGAGAGAGAGAGAGAGAGAATGAAAAAGAGAAAGCCAGAGAAATAGATAGAGAGACTGAAAAAGTGAGAGTTGAAATAGACAGAAACAGTAAAAGATACAGAGCGACAGAGAGACATAAAAGAGGAAGAGGAGAAATAATCAGAAACAGCGAATAGAAAAAAAAGAGATGAGATGAGGAGGGGATAACCCCTGTAAAGGGAAACAACTAAACAACTGAACTACTGGAGTACAGAGGATATTGCGTGCTGGTGTGTTGGGTAGGAGGGGCTTAGGAATATCGCTTTACCCAATTCAATATTTCATCAGCGGGGGGTTTCAGCTTTTCGGGCTGGAGGCTCGGCATCTCTAGCTAGCTACACGACCAGATCAGCCGATCGTCGGTCGCCCGGTCGGCCCTGGTGAGCGAGACGTGGACGAAGACCTGTTATTAATTTCTCAGGGCGCCGGTAACCTGATCCCTGGGATACATTGAGATGGTCGCCTCCCCCACGCGCCAGACCGATGTTTGAAGTTGTAGCGTTGTATGTAGCGTTTCTAATATTCTTTCATGGAAATTTTCAAACTGATGAGTAGGGGTTGAGTTGAGTTAGGTTTTAGCGCCCAACATGAGTAGGGTGCGTACAGAAGGAGTGCAGGCGATGCACGGTCGGAGGTCGAATAGTGCAGTTTGAGTATAATGATGTTAAAACAATAAAAGCGTCCGAATTTAATTTCGTGTCGACAGATGTACAAAGAAAATGGAAATGTAGACCTACAGTAGTCCGAAAATTGCCTCCAATTTTACAATTGATTTTTGGTGCAATGTTTTGTACAGGTTCTTGTATGGATTTGTAATTTAGTTAAGAAAACGCTTGTGTAAAATATCATTTCATGCCTTATTCACATTTAGAAAAGGGTAATAATATGAGATAAAAATGATTTTTTTCAACTTATCAATTTCATGAAAAACGAACGCTCTGCTTATCCCCTAACAAACCTTCTGAAATTATCTGAATGAATAAAAAAGTGAAATATAACCCATCCTCTTTAGGTTTGACATATCAAAGTGAGAAAATGGATTAGAAAGAAGAGGGGAAAAGTACCGGCTCGGAAAGGGAAAAGTCAGGGGGCTGACACATTGATAGCCAGTGACATTTGGGGCCCCACCCACTGGACATATGATACGACAGGCCAAAACACCTGAGACGCTGGGAGAATATTAAGGAGATAGGGCGACGCGCCACGAAGGGGTTAACCTTTGAGGGCGCCGGATAGTCCAGTTGGTAGTGTTCTAGACTATGGAGATGGAGGTTCTAGATTCAAGTCCAAGTTGGTACTCGCAAACATGGTTTCGGTGAGGCATTTTTCCAAAAAATTGAGAGGGCTTAAAATTGTTAAAATATTACTTTTATGTGTTTAAGACTTCTTGGCAAAGAGTGAGTGATCATAAGTGAGTTGGGTTTTTTTTTTTAAGTTCAACATCTGACAATTTGACGTGTAGCCACATACATATATAATGCAGGGATATACTCGTATGTACCAAGATGTTTGTCGTACTCGATCACAATCATTATTCTGACACTCACGCAAGCAGTAGAAAACGAAAGCGGACAAAAAAATTGTTTGATCGTGGGTGTACCGATTGCAAGGCAACGCTCTACCACATTTAACCATCAGACGTTAGTCATGGGACACATCCACTATATAGCCTTACTGCTGACGTGATACGTTAGGCAGCAAGTCATTTACACTGTACCCTTAGTCAAATTAATACAAACCAAGCCTGCATCTCTCGTGATAAATTATGTGACTATAGCTCACGATATATTTTTTTTAATTTTTACAAGCGTTTATTAATTTTATTTACTCGGCCGACATTTAAGTAAACGCAACTCATACTCAATCATAGAACGCCTCATTAAAACCTTGATAAATAACGTGCAATCATCTAGGGGTTAACTCATTAGTTTCGAACAAAGAACGTGGTAAAAAAATATATCAAATATCAATGACTTGTGTTTGGTTCGTAAGAGTGCACTGTGTATGTCTTTTTTGTTCTGGTTCAAAAAACGCTTACAAATAAAACTCAATTTAAAATCACGTTTTAGCATGTTTGGAAACTGGCGTAAGTGGTAGAGCGTTCGCCTCCCAATAGAAGGGTCCCCAGTTCAAAATCTACAATTGATTTTTAATTATCCGATTCCGTCCCCTGCAGTAAGTGGTTGGGCGGTTTCAGTAAAGTAAGACACGGAGTCGTGGTATCACCCATTAACTCTTTGTGACAGAATTATCAGATGTTAGTTTTTAGACCCGTCCACAATATAGCATTGCTGCTGATCTTAGACGTCAAGACACCAACTCAACTGCACCGTAGCCTCCCTCAAATAAATACAAACCAAGCCTCCAACTCTCGCAATGTGTGACAATAGGTCACGATAATTTTTGATTGCTACAAGCTGTTATTAATTTTATTGACATAACCGAGAATAAAGCAACTCATACCCAATCTTGCACCTTAGGCAAACTTAAAAATAACGTACAATCAGCAAAACACGGTGATGATCAAAGTCATGCAAAGAAGTTCATTAATTTCCCATAAAAGTTCAACCCCAGTTAAACATTATCGCAGACAGTAATTAAAGACTCAAGAAAAACGTTCCGAACAAATGTGTTCCATCCCTCCTATTAATTCTGCCTATGGTACACAAATAATTATGATCGATCGGTTTGACTTTAGCACACAGATTAACTCTAACGATCGCCTCAGGCATATTGCAGTCATGTCTCAGCAGGTGACGAGTGTGAGGGGTAGAGAACCTTTATTTCCTTAGCAAGGTGAGCTGAAGCAGAGATTGAAATAATTAATTCCACGCTCAAAGGGCAGAAAAAAATGTAGTTTACCCTGAAATTTAAAGATGACTTTTTGTTCGGTAACTACATTCAGAGAAATTGCACTGTTTGCATTTTTAGCTGATAATTTGTAGGGAGAAATCGTTAGTGTTTAATTTGCTTGACTTCGTTCTGTAACAGATGCGTGGGAGAGCTAATTTATTTACGTCGAACAAGGACAGAAATGCTATTTGGTAATTTTTTTATAATGCCTTTGAATATTAGGGAGATTTATCATTTAAAAATAAAAATATGAAATAAACAAAACCCATAAACTGTTGTATTTCAAACATTTAGAACTTTCTAAATCTACATTTCATTACTATACACGAAGTCTCTATTTGTTAAGAATAGCACTGCAGTAGCCCTGGGGTAGACCATTAGCTTTCGACGGAGGAGGTCCGTGGTTCGAGCCCTAGCGATTTGCCCCCTTTTGGTTGGATTGGTGTTAGTTTAATGTCACCGGCTCAGATATGAGTCATGGTATTCTTGCCTTGTCTCGTGTGTGGCAGCACACAAAATTGTCAGACGTCAGTCTTGGGGACCGTCTACAATTATAGCATATATATTGCTGATGTTGAACGTTAAACCAACTCAACTCAACTCAACAATGCTAACAAGCGACTTATACCGTGGAAAATTGTTATCAGGTGTACTGTTGCTGCTGACAGGTAGAACAAAGGGCACCTTCAAATAGTTCATTATGCAAAATACCATCTTCAGAAATGCAAATGAATACCTTCTTTGTTCTAAACCCGTGACTCCTTCATATAGTGAGCAATACTCATGATACGCTTGTTTGGAGAAAAATCGAAGATGGACACTTTGATCCTTCCGGTTTCCCGGCGTGCACAGGTCTCGTTCCCGCCCACTTTTGTCGCCTCTGATTGGACTAAAGCCCTAGCGCAGAGCTCGTTTCCGGTGACACGGGAGACAACCAGGTAGTCCCGCTCGGGTTGCCGAACACCGAAGCCCAGAAACATCTAGCAGGAATAATTTAGTGTCCGAGTTGTGGGTTTCATGGACCATTTGATGCTTCTGAGAAAATTTCGGAGCATATTGAGAATATTCCTGAATTATGATACATTACCAGTCATTGTAAAAGTACGGACTCATAGTATTTTGCAAGCAATGTTTACAAGAGTGTACTATTTTCAGTTTTTTTGTTGTTGCCAAAATCCATATCGTCTGTAAAAATAGAATTAAAAAAATTGCAAATTTCAAAACTTCAGCCACTTTTTTCTGTTAAATAAAAAAATAAATGTATATTTCACCGCTTACAAGCACGCGATGTGACTCTGTTGATTTTATTAGTTTTAGAAGAAACTCAAAGGAAACTTCTCAATCGAGCGTAGCAAAATTTCAGATTTACATGGGTCTATGTGATAACACATGGAAGGAAAAAAAGAATTATGAAAGAATGTAAACCGCTGTAAGCGTAAAATTGTGTATTACATTTTACCAAAGTAATAATTCTTCCAAAAAAAAAAAAAAACAAGAAAAAAAAACACAAGAAAAAAACAACAAAACAACAACAAAAAACTCAAAAAACAAAAGCTCTAGTTTTTCTATTTCGATGCAATCGTTAAACTCCAAGGTGCCATCGCCTTTGTTCGTTAATGAACATCAGTGCGTTAGCCACTGACACCTCCGATTTACAATGGAGCTATTTTACACTCATTAGAAACAGAGAGATGGACGTTCGAACTTTGCTCAGGTAAAACTCGTGTCGTCTCCATACACCTCTCCCCTGATTTGGTTAATCTGTGCAACAAAATTAATAGGCCGAAAAAAAGAAAAAAAAAGAAATAAAGCTTTTTATATTTAAGCTTTCTTTTAAACTCATCCGCTTTTTCTTCTTTGTCTGCATGCTCTTTATTCTTCTTTTTTTTCGTTTCATACTTCTCCTTTTTCACCTTTTCCTTGTTTTTCTATTTCTTCTACTTTTGTTTATTCTCTTTTTCTATCTATCTCTTTCTCAGACTTTCTTCTTTTTCCATTCCTGTTTATATCTATCTACTGTCTGTCTGTTTGTGAATGTGTCTACCACCCCCCCCCCCCCTCTCTCTCTCTCTCTTGATATTTTATTTCTTCCGGCTTTCTTAGCCTAAGATGCAAAAAGCCATCAAGATTTATTCAAGACCCCGGTTGTCCAAGAGCTGTTTCAAGCTAACCCAACTAATTTGTTCCTCATAAGGACTTTGATACCTCCAGGACGATCTTTTTTAAAAAATTTTTTAAAGAACTAACAAGTAATTAACAGAGACAATAGATTTTAACGAGACGTCTCACAAAAAAGCTCACAATGTTATTGATACGAGGAGCTAGCGTGACGCGTGCTTACTCTATTTCTTTCTTGAAATTAAGGCGGTTGAGTAATGTTCAGAATGAGTTTTAATTAAGGTTTAAAGAAGGAAGGAACCGCCGTAATTATCAGAACCCATATACGCAAAATTCTTCCCGTTAAAAACTTTTCACTATTCCACCCTCTCTTGTATTATTAATATTAGAGATTGTAATGTTTTTTAGTTCATTACTTTTCTTTGAGATTTTACCCAGTACAACATTAGCTTTGAACATTTTTCACTAAAATAAATCTTGGGTTATGACGTGGATTATTCATAAGTTCATTTTTTTTCAATTTTTTGAAAAAAGGGTATTCGGTGAATTTTACCTGCAATACTTATGCGGCAATTCTATCTTTACAATAGAAATGTGTTGTTGTTTGTTTTAAATCAATCTTCAATCTAATATGCCACACCTCCATAATTTATGGTGGTTACAGTGAATGGGAAATTTTACACTGGATGTACAATAAGAGTCAATTGTATGCATCTTTTCTTTTCAAATTCATCTCAAAGGCGTTTCAATGTTTTATCAAACTATCCTGTTTCTTCTGAGTTATGTATTATTCATCTCGAATGGGTTTTTTTTCATTGAGGAGTGTCCAACAATTCACCTTTTGCGATCAATTAAATTAAAAGATCAGCATGATCAGTACAGGTAAATACCGCACATCTCTGTAAAGGATGCAAAACATGGAATTCACTAACTGTTACTATTCCACACTATTTTCATTACTCTTGTAGAAATATCTCTGACAAGGTTAATTGACCTCTAGGCGTAATCGAAAACTGGCGTTACGTGTATTCAGATAAATAGATCACCGGCCGTAAGTACCAAAAGTACAATCTAGTGGCGAGCTTACACATCGTCAGATATGAAAATAAGAAGGCTTACGACGAGTCGTAAGCTACCGCGTCGTTGTACTTACAAACCCTGCTCACTGACTTGTAAACTTAGGCGACTGTTATCTAAACTAAAATAGTCCAGTCTCCAGTATCGACAGATCACTTGTCAACTCGGGCTCCGATTATTCTGTTTGTCTGAGCGAGATGAAAGCTGCAGTTGCGGCTAGGTGGATCAGATAACACTGCCGTGTTGTCACTCATATGGCGCGGGGTTTCAAACTCTAGCCGAAGGCGGCGGCGCGCCCTGGTGCGCAAGTTTGATTCTAATCGGGAAAAACCATTCTTTGTGATTGCTGCGGTGGCGTATTTTGTTACCAGTCTTTCTACGGGAGCCCAAAGTTTTTCATATCGAGACACGCCAAATTATTAGCATCTTGCAGCCTTATCTGTTTGTTGCTTGCGTCTTTGATGTCTCCTTTAAAATCTGGAAATTTTATCCCTCGACAATCTGTCTTACAATTTAATACAACAGTCATGATGGTGGAAAAGAAAACGGACAAAAAGAAAGGCAAAGCATAATCGGATTTCGTGAACCACATAAAAGAGAGTCGAAGTGACTCAGCGGTAGGGTGTATGGCTTCTAATTGGAAGGTCGCCAGTTCGGTTCAATTCCCAATCTGGTCGCCTTGTTCCATACCTACTGATTAAATTTCAACAGTATCCCCACTCTGCCTCACTATGACAGCACGTAAAATATACAGTTCTATATATATATCGCCCTGTCGCTGACCCTTTACATGTATTTAACTACACTCATTTGCGGCCCCCTAAGCATATATTCTCTCATACAGACCATCCATGTCAAGACACCAGCCAAAGCAATCGTAGGAAAATGGAAAACAAACACTCAGTGACTTAGTGCCTAATCAGAGCTTCATTGACTTCTCTTTGTATCGTTCTCTTGAATAAGGGTACAATACTCCCGACTTTCATTTTTTCTAAACGCAAATTCTCTGTGGCTCCACCTTTTCTTCATTCTACAAAAGCGTACAAGTTGCCATCTCTTTCTCTCTCTCACTCTCTCTCTCTCTGTATCTCTGTCTTTCTCTCTCTCTCTCTCTCTCTCTCTCTCTGTCTGTCTCTCTGTCTCTCTCGATCCCTCTACATGTATTTCTTTCTTCCTCCCTCCATCCATATGCCTCTCTTTAGGCCATGCTTCTTCTTTATTAATTTTTGTCTCTGTGTCTTGACAGCGTCCATACCCCTTTCTTTTTACTATTTAATAGAATTGTACACATACCATTATGTATATAATTGATGCCGTCCTTATGATGTCTTTAAATCGATACAAATGTAAAAGAAAACCAACAAAACGAAATAAAAAATCAGACGTATCTGACTTCAGTCTTATGGGCGGATATGAACAATTGTGTGTGTGTCTGTGTGTGTTTTTAACCAACATTACATTTAAAAAACATAACAAATAGTTAGGAGCATATCTTTGCTATAAACAACACATTTCATTGAAAAAGACAAAAACTATTTAAGCAACCCTCAACAAAAATATATCATCCCCTTTTTTTAAGACTCAACGTGAAAAAAAAAACTTTTAAAAAAGCAAAGATATGCAAATTGATGTATTTCTTAAGTCAAAAACAAACATTATGTCAATGTTATTGAAACCCACTTGTAACAAAATTACAATTATATTCTAGCGGTCTGATATTAATCGTGTTAATACAAACTGAAGAAATTAGAAGAAATCTAGAAGAAATTAAATCGTTTCGCGTTTCGCGAACTTTCCTCTATCTTCTTCTCTTAATTCTCTAAATTCCACGTTTACTGTGCAACTAACTTACCAGCTTTTGATCGACGTAGAAATATCAAATTCATTCACCATCTTCCTTTCTCATAGGCATACATGGCGCAACCAACCTCAATTTCCTTTAGTTAAAAGTAACAACAACGTCGGCACTGGTGCTAGGAGCTGAGACTTTCTTGACATTTATGATCAAGAGTGTTTACAACAACGTCGGCATTGGTGTATTGGCGCTCAGAGCTGAGACTTTCTTGACATTCATGATCAAGAGTGTTGCCAATTGTTATTTAAAATAAGCCAAGCCACACAAGCCGCACACTGGTGATAAAATCAAGAGGGTCTCGACGGATTGGACACTGAAGAAGTTTCTGGAGGAGTTTCGGTGACAGCAAGACCAACATAGCGTCCGAAGGCGATGGGCTCCGAAGACAAGGCTGTGTTAGCTTTGCCCAATCACCTGTCGCTCACCGTTGATGGCCCGGGAAGAGGGAGAGGGAAATCTTAACAGACAGAGGGATATGTAGAGAGATAGACAGACAAAAGAGAGAGAGAGAGAGAATGAGAGAGAGAGAGAAGGAGAGAGAGATTAATGAAAAATATGAATACCAAGTTGTAAAGTCTCTCTAAACTCTTTTATTGAAATCATCAAATTGACTTCGAAGGGTTCGAAATATATTGATCAGTTGGTGGTTTGAAATAAAGAAAGTTTGAAATATTGTAGTTAATGTCATATTTATAGATAGGTAATAAATGAGTAAACAAATTAAAAATTCGAAAAAGTATTGAATTATTTAAATAGACAGATGGAAGAGCAGAACTTTGCAACAAAGCTTACTGAGTTAGGCATGATAATTACCAAAAAGGAATGATTTTTTTTTTTGGTTAGTTAAGAATAATTCTTTCACCACCTTCAAGCTAAAAAAAATCAGTTTGTAAATAAGTACAATTTTGAAAAAAATCTCCTTTAAAAAGAAAAGGAATGGCACCACATTTAACTCTTTCCTGTCAACATAAAATGTCATATCATCTGAATGGTATCATATCCTTTCTGTTATAATAGAGCAATGAAGAGATGTATGGCTGACTGTCGTATTCAGTACCATAAGGTGTATCCCAATTTATGTATTGTTTTCTTCGCCTAATTCATAATACAACTATGGATAAAAACACATTAATTGAAATGGTCTTTGAGGTCTTAAGTCAAAGACTGCAAATCTCTGACTATTTCAATCATGACTATATTCTGACAAAGAATCAGCCGCATGGAACAACAGATGAGAAAATGGTGCCACCATGTTTTTTTTATATTTCATTTAACTAAGACAATAATTATTTTATTCATTATTTCAAGTGAATGCATTTATAGCAGAATCGGCTTATACATGATTGTAAAGGCAACTGTTATAGCCAATGAAAGAGGATTACTGTTAATACGAAAACAATACTGCTTAAGGGATCAATCATATTGATGAGACTAGAATGGGTCTAACATATTTTGACTTAGATTCTGAGTTCGCACGCAATGGTCTAGCACCTTTCAGGACAGCTGCTTTATACCTGTACGACTATCCCTACTTGTTTGCAATTTTTCTAATTCTAGATCCAGGGGGCGAACTGGCCTAAATCCGGAGGTCCCGGGCTCGAAATCCACGATCGCTCAAACATTTGGTTCGAATTTTGGTCGGTGTCAGTAAAATGTGAGCGTATGAGACAGGAGTGATGGCATCCACGAACTGTCTCTGTGTGGCAACACGTAACATTGTCAGTCTTTAATCTTGGGAGCGTCACATAAGTACGCAATGGACGTCATAATTATAGATGTTGGGCGTTTTGCAACAACCTCAAATTAAAAACTCCAAGGTTTGGATACTTCTTAGTTTCAAATGAGTTCTTCTGGACAGCTGCAAAACTAAAACATGAAAGGGGAACAGAGAGGTAGGTGGTGAGCGAAAAAACAGGAAACAATGGCATGATAGTTAAAAAAACATGTATACAAATAGGAGCGTGAGTAGGACAAAAGGAAGGGAAGAAACACACACAAAAAAGAAGCATATATACGAACATCATTACGCCATTAGGTAGTAAATTTCAGTTCTTGTTCTATTACGGAGCCACCGCAAAAATCCATTTAACAAATTCGTGCAGCATATCTAACTGAGAAGGCCTTTATTTGATTCTCCATCGATTTACGCAATGCAAATAATAATATTACTATTTTTGTGGGTGTGTTATTTTCCTCTAAGTAGCCATTGCCTGATAACATGATGAAGTGACACGCAATCTATTTTTCTTTCTTAATTTCCCCTCCTCTTTTTTGTTTTCGGGTCCCTCTTTTTCATTCAACCTAATATCTCCCAATAGTCTCCTCTTTCTTAACCTCCTCCTCAGAAACCACTCTTACTCTCCTTTCCCACACCTTCGACTCCTTCATAACTGCCTCTTGTGTTAAACGTTCTCATCTGCAAGCCTTGTCCTCCCGATTCGAGCGTCTAGCCGTTCCAATCTCAGGGCATACGCGCACATCAAACACAAATATTTGGGCCGTTGTGATATCGAGGAGAATGGGGGAACTCCGAAAACTCCTCTATCACAATCTAGTGACAGGCGCATAATGAGGAAAACACTTGGTTCCTTCGTCATCTGCTCACATTCTCCTTATCGGATTTTCCCTTTCTGTTTTTACCCTTTTCTTTCGGCCTCTATTTTTCTGGCCGAACATTTTATACGAAGAAAAAAAAGAAAAAAAGAAAGTCATAATATGGATGAGTGCTCGACCTATATCTGGAAAAAAATTGGTGATTCCATTAAAGTTATTCTTAAAGCGAACGCTTTTACGTGCATAAATTATTTAGTAGGAATGTTCGGAGGTAACTGATTGTGTTTTTGCGATGGGTTTATTGTCATGTAGACAGCGCATACCTAGCTTGTGACGTCTTGAGCTCATGAAATACAATTAATTTGCATCTTAGGCAACTTTTCATTTCAGAGATCCAGAGGAGTGTAAAGATGTTATTGTCTTTTGATTTTGAGATTTTATATTTAAATTAAATATGTTGAAAAACAAAAACAAACAAACAAGATGAAACCCATAAATTAAGAATAAACAAATTAAAACAACGGCAAAAATGCAATATGTTTTTAATAGCCGGTTCCATATTTTTTCGATAACATTGTTATACTATAATAATCCCACACAAAGCTTAAATCATAAGAAAACACTAAAGCATTTTTAATAGCCGGTTCCATATTTTTTCGATAACATTGTGATACTATAATAATCCCACACAAAGCTTAAAGCATAAGAAAACACTAAAGCAGTATTTTTTCGCAGAGTTTCACACAAGCCGTTAATAATGTTATATACAAAAAGGCTCCTCATCAGACATTTTTTTAAGAAAACATCATAAATAAAGATAAGACAATCCACACAAAAAATATTCGAAATCATTTGAAATGAAAGTTTTGTTTTTAATTAAAAAGACTTGTCAGTGTCGAAAAACATTTTTCAGAAAACAAAAACTAAGAAGGGGCATTATAATTATCACCCTTTTATGAATGTTCAGATAAAATACAATGTTTAAACTCTGTTCTGCAGTAGATATTGATCGTATGGTCCAGTTGTAGAAATTTATCAGCAGTTTTCTTTTTTTTTGGTGTCTTCTTTTTAACCACTTAAAGTGCAAAGGGGTCAGATTTTACCACTATTTTGGAGGCAATAATACAACTTTATATGTCCATTACCATTAATACTGAATGGCTGTCCATTTTTCTTCACTGGTCCACATTATTTTGATCCTGCCATTTTAAGAAAAAAATTCCTTAGACTTTAATTAAAAAGATATTTCAAATTCACCGCCAGTTATTTTCTATGGGTACACCATTTCTAAAAATCTACCTAAGCACTAAAGTGGTAAATATGTTTAACAAGCCAAATAAGGTTTCTCGCAATCCGATGTTTTTTCTAAAATATTCTGTTATATTTCCTAGTTGTCTAGGATAATATGCTTCACAATTTAGCAAAGTAGTGAAAGTCTTGCATGCTTTTGTTTACATCGTAAAAGTTAAATTTTAACTTTGGACTATAGCTAAAATTAATATAATATGCATCGTATTTCAGGACCAATTTAAGTGAAGAAGATCAACTAAGACTGTAATACTTAACATGACATTCATTGAGCTCATCTTGTAAACCTCCGTAACTATCCATGTGTTTTAATGCTGTGGTATTTCTTTTGCTTCGTCATTAAAAATACCCGCGGTTATTTCTCTTTCTATAATTATCTCGCTGTACATCATAATTAACGGCATTCATTAATGTTGCTCTATCTCCCTTTCTAGGTCAGAACCATCTTCTCTTGTACAAACCCTCTGTTTCACTCTCTCTCTCTCTCTCTCTCTCTCTCTCTCTCTCTCTCTCTCTCTCTCTCTCTCTCTCTCTCTCTCTCTCTCTCTCTCTCTCTCTCTCTCTCTCTCTCTCTCTTGGTTTGTCTATTTTTGAGTCCTTTATCTCACTCTTTACCTTTTTTTGCATGCCTCTCCCCCCCCTCCCCCATTCCCTCTGTCTTTGGTTCTCTCGATCTCTCCCTGTCTCTCCCCGTCTCTCCCTGTCTATGTCTTTTCCCTCTCTCTGTCTCTGTCTCCCTGTCTGTCTCTGTCTATGTCTTGGTCTCTCTCTCTCTCTCTCTCTCTCTCTCTCTCTCTCTCTCTCTGTATCTCTTACGTAATATCATTTTACTTTGTTTTCCTCGTTCTGCTCTTCTGTTACCTCTTGCAGTTTTAACAAAGTGCTTTTTATGTACACATACAACTCATACTTTTTTAAAAGGATAATCTGGTTCTTATGTCATATTATCCGCCACTCCTTTCTCGGTCGATCTGTCTTTTATAGATTTTTATCAGGAAGCCATTTAAAAAAGCAAATAATATTTGCTATATGTTATACAGTTTTATGTTTTAGGTATTTTCCTTGCTTACAATATAAACGTTAAATACACGTTTTTGTTGTTGTATTGTTCTTGTTGCTGTTGCTGTTGTTTCTGTTACTTGCTTTTGTTGTTGCTGTGCTCGTCGTTTTTTTTTTTCAAAATATAGAAAAATGGTAAAGAGGAAAAAAAAAGAAAGCCTTACCAAAAATAACCTGCCAAAGATGAAGCGCAACAGTTTACTCTCCTGGATATTTTATACTGCTCCTCCATACTCACACATGAATATCCCTCCCCCCCCCCCCCCCCACCCCCCAGGCCTGGCCCGAGCTGTTATCATCTGCCGAGCCATGACGTCTGAAGCTTCGATAACGAGGCTGCCTCGACGCCACCCCGAAACCCTGGGAGACATTGCCGTTTTTTTTCAAGAGAGGATAACTAGACCTATGGGAGATAAATCGAGGTAATCGTCGATAGGAGTTCCCTGAAAACATAACATTCTGAAAACGGGGGCTTGCTATTTAAAATAGTTATCTTTTTAACCCCTTGGAGGAAGGAAGTGCCAGGTTTAAAGGCTTCTTCAGAATGATCAGCTGTTATCGCTGTTAACCCTTGTGAGGTTGTACACAAGTTAAGTAGGTGGATCCTTCAAGATCCAGGTTTAAAGGCTTCTTCAGAATGATCAGCTGTTATCACTGTTAACCCTTGTGAGATTGTACACAAGTTAAGTAGGTGGATCCTTCAAGATTTCTTTTCGGATGAACAAAAAAGTCGTGTTCCTTCCTACAAACTTAAAAAAAAAAATCTTGGTACACCATAGTCTTTTTCTTGTATTCTATATGGTACATACTTTTTTTAATGCCTCTAATCTAAAACTAGTCTGCATCGCAAGAAAGACAATCAATCTTAACTGTAAATAGGTACAAGTCATGAACCATAATATCCTCTTGTACAAACCCAAACTCTCTCTCTCTCTCCCCCTCTCTCTCTCTCTCTTTCTCTCTCTCTATCTCTCTAACTCTCTCTCTATCTTTCTCTCTCTTGCTTTGCTTGTTTTTGTATCCTTTCTCTCTCTCACTCTTTACCATCCTCCTACCTCCTTCCATCTATCTCTGGTTCTTTATGTCTCTCTCTCTCTCTCTCTCTCTCTCTCTCTCTCTCTCTCTCTCGCTGTCTCTTTTTCCATAGATGCGCATTTCAACCGTTCTTTTTCGCATTCCTATAAAGCACTGTCTCAGAAACTTAAGTAATAATTCACATTAGGAAAAAAACAACACATAATACATTGTTGTTTAACGAACTTTGCAGAGCAAACTCCACAGAGAGCATTGTTAAGATCATTGTTGAGACAATTCATAATTTATAGGGTTAGTTTGTTTTAATTGTTAATGCAATGTTTATTTAGACTTGTCTGGTGTTAATTTCTATAGCTTTCTCGGTGCGTCTGGCGACCTCTCTCCCCACTTGAACGTGTGTTAATGTCACAGATAAAAAATCGCTTCCGTAAATTGTATCTGCGTTTTGTTTATGCACGCAAAACCAAAAGAGATAACGCTTGTTTTCCCACACCTCTGGTATGCTTTTGTTAATGCACCCAGACTAATATTTTTTATTCTTCTTCTCCTCCTCTTCTTCTTTTTGTTGTTGTTATTGTTGTTGTTGTTGCTGTTGTTGTTGTTGTTGTTGTTGTTGTTCTTCTTCTTCTTCTTCTTCTTCTTCTTCTTCTTCTTCTTCTTCTTCTTCTTCTTCTCTTCTTCTTCTTCTTCAACAACAACAACAACAACAACAGCAGCAACAACCAGATTAACATAAACAGCAACGGCATCAGTCGTAGCAGTGGAAATAAAACAATAGAAAAGGAAACAAGAAAACCAAAAACAATGTACTGAATAGAATACAACTTGATCAATCATACTACGCATTCGGTTCCTACATAGTCTTTCTTTGGCTTCATATTTACGCTTATCCAACTGCCAATAAATTGAGGGTGTGGCATGTAGTGCTATGCTTCATAAAATCCACCAATAAAAAATAATTGTACATCGTTAATATAGGCCTACACTTGAAAAAAAGCAGTTCGAGAGTTAAGTATAGCTTTATAACACCACCACCACAACCACCACCACCACCACTCCTACTGCCATCACGGCCACAAAAACATATTTGACAGCAACATCACCAAATAAAACCATAAAAACAATACAAAATATTTACAATCTCTGAAAGACATCTTATTTGTCGGAATATCCAGAAAACCACTTAGCTCAACTGACACAGCCGTGCCAGCGTTAAGAGGGTATTTTAATGGGTGGCAAGCCTGCAAGCAAGAACTGGAACTCGAGTCAAGATCTCCACTAGATCTTCAACGTTGAAGTAGAATCTCCATCTACTTGGTGGGATCGCTAAGCAGTGAGCAGGTTATCAGACATCATGACGGTTAATTCAAGAGATGTATAGACCGCGCCCAGCGCTACAGACTGTGAGACTGATATGCCTATCTTCCTCTTATGGCTGTCAGAATCGGGTCTAGCTGAGACTGCTGGAAATACTAGCCAGTACAGGCTTTGCGATCTAAATGATCCTAACGTATGACGTTATCACGTCCATAGGCATGAATTTCAGGATCGCCCATTGGTTTCGTAAGTCTAGGATTGAGCTTTGATTGGACGCAAGTACAGTGTATATTTGCCTTAACTATCGTCTTCGTTTTACTATAAGGCCCGTTTTCGTAAAGCCTTCATTAGCTGCCCCAGAGGCGACTTATCTCAGGTCTCCCGCAGGGCCAGACACTTGCCACAAGAGGTCGACTTTCTGATTGGTCGAGACCCGAGAACCCAAAGACAGGTCATCAAGATGCTCCTATTCAAGCTAGAATCAGTAGAATGGTTCCGCGATAAAAAAAAATAATGTTGGTGCTATGAAGGGCTGGTGTTCATAATACAATGGTATGTATCAGATTTACCAGTAGACTATTTTGTTTCTAGTGTATTAAAGGGAATTAACACCACACTTGAACTTGTACATCTTATTTCAGGCCATCAAGATGCTCATATCCACGCCAGAATGATTCGGCAGTAAAAATTAATATTGGGGTTGTGTATAGCTGGGATGGTGTTCTAAAAAGATGTATATGTATCAGGTAATGTGATTTGGTTTGTGATGCATACAAAATTAATGAAATCCCACTTGTGCATTATAAGATTGTTGAAAACCCTTTGCAAAACACTCTATATGCTTTAGTTTAATAGCTAGAATTGTTCCGTAGTAAAAATAAGAAAAAAATTATGTTGTTTATTGCAGGACTGAGATGATGTTCATAATAGATGTATCAGAAAAGTGTGGTTTTGGTTGTGTTAATAAAAGTTAATGACGTCTTACATAAACAGGACAAGAGTGTTTAAGATCCTTTCAAGGCCATTAAGATGCTCATATTCAAGCTAGAATGGTTCTTCAGTACAAATTAGTGTTCGTACTGTGTAGAGCTGGGATAGCATGGTGTCCAAAATGCATGTATCACTCAGAAATTTGGTGGTTACAAATCCACCAGAAACATAATACACATAAACATAGATAAAAAAAATTGTTAGTGCTGTGTATTTTTAGTGTTTACAATGCAATGTGGTCGTTTGATTTCAAACTTAAGAAAAAGTTAAATAACGAAAGAAGAAAACAAAGGAGAGGTTGAAAGGGAAACAAAGTAAGCAGTCAAAAGAAGGGATGCGAAAGTTAGACAAATAGATAGATGGATAGATATACATGATTTTAAATGGATAGGTTAAAAGAGAGAGAGAGAGAGAGAGAGAGAGAGAGAGAGAGAGAGAGAGAGAGAAAGAGAGAGAGAGAAAGGC
>RQTK01000759.1:53538-68286 GCA_003991915.1 Elysia chlorotica | reverse complement strand
AGAGAGAGAGGGAGAGGGAGAGAGCGAGAGATAGAGAGAGAGAGAGTGAGATAAAGAGAGAGAAAGAGATTAGCGTTTCGAGACAAAGTAACGGCGTGACACCTGTCGCGGGCCACATGAGTGCCAGATTTCTTGACTTTGCCCGTCTTTGACTCGTTAAAAAAAAAGACCCGCAAAATCTACAATACGCTTCTATGATGCTACCTTCCATGTGGTGTTAATTTCTATACAGTTAATCATAATCATTATGTTTTGTTTCTTTGTTTCTTTTCTTTCCTTTTTCCTGTTTTTTGTTTTTGTTTTTGTTTGTTTCTGTTGGTTTCAACCCTATATACGTTGCGCGCAATTGACTTCATAATCTCTCTAATTTGCTCTTCGTATTTCTGTCTCTGTCTCTGTCTCTGTCTCTCTCTCTCTCTCTCTCTCTCTCTCTCTCTTTCTCTCTCTCCCTCTTCTCTATCCACCCATACCTCTTGTCTTTCAACTGCTACTCTTATTTCTCCCTTATCTTCTACCCCTATCTTTAACCAAATGTCCGAGCACGAAAACCAGCACCCCATACTACTCTAGTTTGAGCATAGTTGGCTCTGATACTACTCCAGTTTGAGCATAGTTCACTGACCAAACACAGAGATGTTTGCCCATTCAGGCAGACTGGTCAGCCTTCAAACACCAAAGTCAGGACTGGGCTCTGGCATTATCTTCACGATTTACGAGTAAGGGCAGTATGAACAGCGACAAAGGCCATCTCCCACAATGCCCATGTGTAGGGCTGAGCACATTTTTCTCAAGGCAACTTTCGAATATGATCAGAAAGCTTTCGGCCTTCCTATGGTGAATACTTGTATCGCATTTTGGTTATTTTGAAAAGGGGAGAAGATTTAAATGTTTTTGCTTATATGATACACTGTAAATGATGTTATACTCGTAGTCAAAATTCCTAAATAGATAAATATATGCAATTTGTTTTTCTGCGCATTATGGTAATTAAAAAAATTAACTTTCTGTTAATCTATCTAATTATGTTTCTCTTTTTTTCCCCCACAACTAATTTGTTATTAACGTCTCAAGTTTATTGATTTTTATCAGCACAGTCCATCCCCCCCTCTCTCTCTCTATCTCTCTCTCTCTTTCTCTCTCTCTCTCTCTCTCTCTCTCTCTCTCTCTTTCTCTTCCTTGTATCATACAAAGAAGTCTATGTTTCTCTCCTTTTCTGCTTTAATTTTTCTGTCTTTGTCTATGCTACGGTTTCTCCCTGTCTCTAAGCACCTCTCTAAGCTAAATTTTATTTCATATTTATATAACTTTAGGACTATGGTGCATGTACACACAGTTGTAAACCCACTTTCTAATAGTATACCATTTTGTAACAAAACTTAAGTAAGCTGGAGTTAACTTAAAATTATTTTTAATTAATAAAAGACTACTCTATCCCAGCATATATTCTATCTTATATTCATGTTTACATAATAAACGTTGACGCTAGCATTATTTTATAAACTTCACGGTTTTAACTCTCTATACTTGTTGTATACAGGGTTCTTCACGAAATATGTCACGAACATAACACGAATCTACGCAATATATTGTTACATAGTTTAGTCTCAGCATCAATTCCCATAAAACAAATGTACACAAGAAAAAGTGTAAAACTATATTGCACATCAATATGGCAATATATTTAAGATAGGAAATAAACCGGCGAAAAAAAAAGTAAAAAAAAAAACGCACCATAACACACATGGGTCTCCACGTAAATAACTTCCATAAGTGTAAAACTATATTGCACATCAATATGGCAATATATTTAAGATAGGAAATAAACCGGCGAAAAAAAACAACATCATCATCACACACATGGGTCTCCACGTAAATAACTTCCAAGAATCGCACGATCCCCATAGTATAAAACAGCATGATGATAGGCAAGCATTATCTCCAATATCACAATCTTCCCCTCACCCACAAACACTAATCTTTCTATCTCCCTTCAATCAAGTGCTAATTTTTTGCCGCTTACCTCCATGTAATTCGTCTCCATAAGGCGTGCTAACCCTCCTTCATCATCACACGGTCTCCGCAGCTCTCCAGAATCCCCCATGTTTAAACCGCCCTGGTCCCCAAAACCCCAAGTCTAACGCTATATGACGGGCAACAATAATGAGATAAATGGCGTTAATATACGTATTCTCGTCCATTCAATGGCTCTCTCAGCTCCGATCCTCCCTTGCGTTTGAACTCCTAGTATCATTTCAGTTATTTTTGCCTTTACTTTTTTGTTCTCTCATGAATAATGCATGGCGGAGGGATATCTCTGCAGCCGCACTACTGCAGTTAAATGCGGTATGATTTGCTTGGCCTGTCAAGAAGAGCTCGCTTGGCTTGTGTGTTTCTTGATAGAGCGGCTCCTGGATTTGTCTCCCTTTCGCTACCGCCGATTGGACATCAAAACATCTTTAGCCGTAGGGGATAAAAAGATACTTTTATGAATATTACATCGATTTAATACACTTAAGTGCCGTTTTGTCATCGCCTGTCCGTCAAGAGCTATTCATATTTGATTCCCCGGCTTTGATAACACTCACATGTCACAGAGCCTGGTCTCTTTGTATCGGTTTTTCCCAGTGAAGCCAGGAGATTTGATAACGCCTCTCGCTTGTCAGATGGTCGATGTAGTGAACCATAGGGCTCTTCGCCTTGGCGTTTGCTGTCTGTGAGAAATACGAAAATACATTGAAGATACAAAGATGACAAAGAAAAAACCCTGCAAAAACAACATAATCAAGAGTTGGGTTTCAATGTACATGAATGAACTGATACTCGGTACAGTGTACTCTTATTAGAGAAGTGGATATATATATATACATATATATTTTTGAATTATATGCCTTCATATTTTAATTTCCCGAAGAGCTGTCTATGTATGGAGCACGTTTTCTCCAGGATTTGAAACATGGATTGGATAGTTTTGTTTTATCTTTCGAAAAGCTTTTAAAATATGAATAGAACCAAAAGTGTTGATATAAAAAAAACATAATTGTGTTCTATAAATTCCTTCACAGGTTTACGTACTTATATTCTGCGTATCTTAACAGTTATTTGAAAGAATGCGTTACATATTAGGAGTAAAAATAAAAAGGGCAAGTTACTGCGTTGTGTAATGTTAGTTTTCAACGAGTTATTTTTCGCACGCAAACTTGCAATCTTGTACCACACTGTGTTTGTCAATGGCTAAAGGTTTTGAGATAACGGAAAAACGAATTCAATGGCCAAAGCTTTTTTTAAATTTAAAATTGTTTTCATAAACTAGAAAGTTTTAAGCCACTTAAAAGCACATGAACTGTAGGTTCATTTTAATCAGACTCTTTAAGCATCACAATATTCTTCTATGATCGAAGTTTTCAAGGGATAGGTGAGATTTTTACACTTAGCATTTAAGATTTATCGAAAGCAAAAAAATCATCCTTATAAAACGCAAACTTTCCAAAATAGACTCCCATGCTAAAATTTGTTTCTTCCCACCCTTTTAAATTCGTGCATGCAAACATGACCTTACTCTTCTCCATGTCAATTTCGGCTTTTTCAGTCTTTTTCAACTTCCAGCATTTCTTTCTAAGTCCTGGGCTAGGGCTAGGCTGGAAACATGGACTAATGTTGAAATTATTTATCTGCAAATAACATTAAAAAATACTAATCTATTTGGTTAAGATGTTACTCATGTATGTATAACTAGGGGATCACTGTAGGAGTCCAGCTAGTGGAAAGGAACTAAAAACCTATCTCTACTATCAACTGAGAATTCTAAGATGTATTTTCAATACATCATTCTGCAGTCTGATTCATCTGGTACCTGGTCCAACGTGCATGTTTGCCTGTTGCTTAGCGTCCAACGTATATATTATAGTCTCCAATGCGGTTGAGCGCCAATACTGACGTCTGACAATTTTACATGCTGACACACCGATTCAGATCGGGGACACCATGACCCCCACCTCGGCCATTCATTTTATACTGACACCGACCCAAGCAGTAGCGTGTATGGAGATCCAACGTGCAACCGACTGAGTTCCGTTACTGAACGATGCAAATAGGACCTACATTCTTTCAGCAAAAAATCCGATAAATACCTTAGCCAAACAGTAACTGGCGTAGATGTATATAACTGAATGAGTCACTCTTTTGACATAATTTTCCCCTCCTTCTCTCCCTCTTCCTCCCTCCCCCTTGCCGCTCTATTTCTTTCCAGACGCTAGTCTTCACGTTTTCCTCATAGCTCACTAATCCTCCCCGGTCACTGGGCGAAAATCGTACAAATAAACAAGATCACAGCGTGACCGGACGGTGACACAATGTCAACTCCGAGTCTTCCGTACAACTCCGCCCATGTTCTATCAGTACGGACAAATAGTACAAATATTTTCTCGTGACCAACAATACTCTGACTATAAGCTTGAGATATCATAATTAGGTCGCCGGCTCCACAGGAAGCTCCTCATGCGGTCGTGTCAAAAATACAAACCGGAACAGATCCAAGCTGATTTCACTAAGTCGCGAATAAACTGTTTCTCTATAAATCTATTTTAAAAGTAAAACTGATTCGATTACAATTTTGATTGCTTTGCCTTTGGGTTCGAAAAGGGGTAACCTGTGATTTGGATTATTCAGCAGACTTTGGGACATCCTGTTCATTTCAATTTACCATAATTAGAGGTTGAAATTGAGGTTTTGCTTGTTTATTTATTTGTTTATTTGTTTTGTTGCTCATCGTCAGTATTATATAGGGCATATTGTAAACGGGGCCCAATACTATTGTCTTAGCAATTTATGTGCTATCACATGCGAGATAGGCCAGGGTGACATGGAATCCTGTCTCAGGCGGTCACATAAATCTGACCTGGCCCAACCAGATGGCTTAAAGTGAGGAAGTGCTTACCAATGAAAAAATTGATGGGAGAGAATGGATGGAACTCTCTAACTGTAAATAAACCACAATTATATTCTTGAAATACAGGTTGGTCACAACTCCCTAACTGTCTCAATTATCACACAACTACGAAAATTTATAAAATAAAAAAAAATAAAAAAAATAAAAGGAAAAACAAACAATTACAACATTGTACATAATCATTACAAACCCATAGATCCAGACTAGTGTTGTTAGAAAGAAATACCAAAAAACATCGATTCTACTACCAGGTTCCTGCAGGTACCGGTACTGATTATTCTCAGCATCACGTTATGGACTGGTAGTTAGCCCGTGACACCCTGTGACTTGTGTGGCCGACGGTTCCAGTCTAGTGCCTGCCTGCCTGGTGCTAGTCGCCTCCTGGCGTCAACGGACTCAGCCTGTCTACAGCACTGGGGGGCGTTGTCCTTCACGCTTCATTCCGAAAACAAACCAGTACTGTATGTACAGTTATATTCTAGCCGGTTAAACTGACTAAATTCACCGTTTTCTCCATCACATTCTAAATTATTTTATTATTTTGTGTCTATCAGTGCATCAATTTTTACATATTCCTGTCCATGCTTCTCTCTCCCGGTTCAGATTTCTATCTATCTATCTATCTATCTATCTATCTATCTATCTATCTATCTATCTATCTATCTATCTATCTATCTATCTATCAATCAACCAATCTGTCTGTAGAATGACGCCTTAAGTTGGACCCCGTGAATGCGCTCATTTGACTAGATAAACCTGTAGATCCATGTACAAACGTGCTCAACTAAAAGAAATCTGCATGGATATTGAGAGGTTGCCCCATTCGATTGGCGATCATGCTTGGGGTTTTACATGCCATATCAGATTTTTACAAGGTCTAAGCCCCCCTTGCGACCCTCTCATTTCCCTAATCTTTGTGATAACTCCTTGTCCTTGTACCTGCCTAAAACGACAGAAAGCCCCTTTGCCTTCTCCCTCTCAAAACCAACACCCCCCCCCCCCCCCCCCCCCACACACACACACACATGTACGCACTCCCAACAACAACTGCTTGCCCAAAGACAGTAACAACAGTAGCGTTGTCCTTGCTCCAGCCTAACAACGGTACAACTCCACCCCTCCCACCCACTCCAAACCACAACCCATAGCCGCAGCCTCACCATCTAGGGCCTAACCGAACCCCGGCGACCTGAACTCAAAGTCTGCACATGTCCGCTCGGCTTAGAGCAAATTGCTCACTGCAGCGTGGAGCCGATTGTTCTCGGGGATCTCGGTGGCCCCGGCTTCGGAGACTGTCCCAACTGTTCGGATCTCCGTCTCCCACATCGCCCGCCCGACTGGCGTCCGCCACTTGGCTGCCGGAAATTAAAACATAAAGTTAACCTGTCAGGCCGACTTCTTGTCACGGGGCTGTCGCGCAGAGTTCTTCCAAGCGTGGCCCAGGTCTAGCCACAAGTAGTCATGTACATGTAGAGCGCCGCTGACTGGCGGCGTCGCTGGCTGCTGGAAGTTCATGGAAAAATTTGATGTATTAGAGATCTTGCGATAGGGGGTTGGGGGTTCATGACGAAAACCAAGACGGTTGTTAAGGAAATCTGCATCGTTCTCTAAAGAGGTTGTTTTTCTTATTGTTGTTGAGTTGGATTAACATCCAACATCAGCACTATATAGGCTATAGACTTATTGTGGACGGACCCAAAGATTGACGTTTGACAATTTTATGTACTGCCACACACTAGACAAGGCGGGGATACCATGACTCCTGTCTTAACCGTTCACAATAAACTGACATCGACACAGCCAGTAGGGAGCGAAATCACTAGGGTTCGAACAACGGATCTTTTGCGTCGGATGCCGATGTTCTACTCCAAAGTCATCACGCCCCCTTCTCTAAGGAGGTAGATAGATAGCTATATTATTGATATAATATACAGAGAAAGAGAGAGAGAGAGAGAGAGAGAGAGAGAGAGAGAGAGAGAGAGAGAGAGAGAGAGGGAGAGAGAGAGCGGATCCAATCGTAGGTATATGCTTCACTTACAAAGCCAATGAGCGATCAGAAATCTCCATGGCTGAGGGACATGATTAGGTCATACGCTATCGTCATGTGATACGCAAAGCAGATATTGTGGACGCTTGTCAAAAAGAAACATGGGGGGGCGGGACAAACATTGGGCCATCGAGAGCAATCCGGCTCCGAGGTCTAAACATTCAATGTCGACAGCGATTTGACGTCGAGATTAAACGGCATGTTGTAACACTGGCGTGCTCAAATTAGTCAAGAGGTCTTTGGAATAGCAGCTTTGAGGGCAATGGAATTTGCAGGAGTTTTGCACCAGTCAATCATGAAATCGTGAAATTCTAAAGAATGCACGTCTTTACAATTATCAGAACTGACTCTTTAAAAGACTTCATGACGTTTAGCACATCATAATGTCGCCGACCGTGGCGTTTGACAGGTCTATGTCTCTATGAGAGTATGAAGAGATTTACAGATGAGATTGGTCTTGATAGAGCGTAACCAATGACTTTTACTTGACTTTCTGTTTCTTTAGACCGCTATCTTTAAATTGTGAATTTCATCATATATCGTAATTATGTTTCTTTAAACAAGTTTCATGACACACAGTAATGGATTACATTTTATAGCCTCCTGTTAAAACGGAAAATTGATGCGTAAAATAATTAATCTCAAGCAAAGAACCTCGTGGCTCTGAGGTCCAAGCGTCGGCCCTAGATAAAGGAGGTCCCGAGTTCGAATCCCACGTTAACCTCATTGCTCCCTACTGGTTGGGAGAATGTCAGGTAAACCAAGTCCCATGTATCCCGTTGTAAAATCCCCTCGACCTCAACATATCGAATCTTTCCGGAGACCTAAAAGATGTTGAACTCAGTTACATCAGTGACCGTTTCGCTTTCTTCGACACAGGATAACTTTTATTTAGTTTTAGTGTCATGCCAACGCGTTATATCTAGAAGAGCTTTTTGCTATATAAGTCTATTGAGATATGGTGAGTGCACAAACCAGGCATAAGGGAGAGTGAGCAGATAACATTGATTCGTGTTGTCAGTTGAGACAGTCAAAGATTCTCGCAATGTCAGCTGAGGTCTTTGAAGTTTTGTCGTATCCAACAGGTCGCAAATTTTCAATTGTCTAACCTGCTTCCTGAAGCATCTATGGCAAAGAGTAAAATTCATTTTGATCTGAAAATGATTGTTACATTGCCGTCAAATTTTCATAAACTTCATAGGATAGCTGGTGAGATTGATTTTGATAGAGAGGAAATGGGGACACCTATTTGACTTTCTGTGTTATTTGACAACTATGTTTTAATTCTTACATCATTGGTAATTATACTTTTTCCCACAAGTCCCATGATACATAGTAATGGATTAAATTTTATAGCCTTCTGCTTAAACGAAAAATCGATGCCTAAAATAATTAATCTCAAGCGAAGAACGTGTTGGCTTTGGAGTCCAAGCAACGACCCTGGATACAGAAGGTTCTGCGTTTGAGCCATCTTTCTCGCTACTGTTTGGGCGGGTGTAAGAAGTACCAAGTCCCATGTATTCCTTTGTAAGATCCCCTCAACCTGGACATATAGAATCGTTCTTGAGACCTAAAAGATATTGAACTTAGTGACAGCGGTGACAATTTCGCTTTCTTTGACACAAGATAACTTTTATTTAGTTTTAGTGACATGTCACAGAGTTATATCTAGAGAGCCTTTTACGATATAGGTCTATGGAGTCATGGTGAGTACACAAATCAGGCATAGGGGAGAATGAGCAGTTAACATTGATTGGTCCTGTCAGTTGAGAGACTCAAAGATACTCGCAATGTCAGCTGACGTCTTTGAAGCTTTGTGGTATCCAACAGGTCGCGTAGAATATAGCCGTTACCGTGCTGACGTGCCGTTAAAAACAAACTTACACCAACATCGAAAACTTTCTATTTTCTAACCTGCTTTCTAAAGTTTCTAAGGCAAAGAGAAAACATGTCTTGAATTGAAATTATTTTTTATTCCGTCGTCAAGCATTAAATAGTTCATCAGATAGAGCGCGTTCGTTTAGCTTTCTAAAAGACGTTATGACTGTTTTGGATGACTGGTTTAGATTCATTGCCATAGTCTGAGATGAAATAATAATATGACGGAAGATTTGAAGGATTGTTTTCCTCAATGCTCTTTCTCTTAGTTTTTCAAGTTGAAATGTTAATGACACTTTTCTAAGTTAAGTACCTAAACTTCTTAATTTCTAGTATAAGCTTTAAATTTATGTTCTTATGACTTTAACTGAATCTTGAATATTTTACTAGTGGTCATACTTTCAACAGCAGCTGGTTGAAATAGTTCTTAGTTAGCTGCTCACTTCAAATTTTTCTTAGTTTGCTTTTATCTTTTAAAGCTTTGTCGGTTTTCGAACATGCATATGTCCTCATTCTCTTAAAAAACGTTCTCTATGTCTACATTTCTCTATCTCCATCTTTCTCTCTCTCTCTCTCTCTCTCTCTCTCTCTCTCTCTCTCTCTCCTTAAACTTTCCGCATTTCTCACCCCTTCACCTTTCTCTTTTTTCCGCCACAAAGACTCAGATTTCGACACAGTAAGCCTACATTCCTCTTAATTTTTTTTTTAGAATTCCATTCCAACCCTTTACGATAGCACAAACAAACCGAAAAGACAAACACAGAACGAAAAGTGACAGATATGTGTCAATAGCCCGCTGTGGCGACAAACACAGACTCAGACATCGCAGTATTCCTTTGGCCATCAACAGAGTAAGTCTAGACATAGACCAGAGAGCTAGCCTGTGTCCGAAGGCGAACACAAAAGAGCTCCCTCGGTCGCCATGGATAATGAGAAATGAGGAGATATTAAGAAAACAATAAGAATCTCAGAAAAAGGTAAGGGAAATGAGAAGAGAATAGAAGATAGAGAGAGGTAGAAAAAAAGAGAGAGAGAGAGAGAGAGAGAGAGAGAGAGAGAAAGGGAGAGAGAGAAAGAGAGAGGAATAGATCGAGAGAGAGAGGGGAAATATAGAGAGAGAGAAAGAGAGAGATCGACAGACAGAGAGAGAGAGAGAGAGAGAGAGAAAGAAATAATGTTGATATAGAGGGATTTTGTGAAAAAAAATTGTTTTCCATGTCAATGATTCTCGCATTTCAATGAAGAAACCTGATCGGTATCTTGTTGCAAGCTTGATTACCTTGCTCACTGCGAGTTATCTTTCTTATTCCTAATTATGTAGACTACTTACTGCTCCGTGAAAATTGTCGCCCCTATAATATGCTGTGGAATAAAAGAGATGGAATTTTCCCCTCAAATTATAAACACCGTTGTTATTTTGTAACAGTTTGGCAGGTTATTTATAGACATAGAATCATTCTGTCTTCAAGGATGGGATATATTCAAGTCGCCTTCTTTACGTTGTTGGAATGTACAGTTTGTTTTGTTACGTTGGAATGATTCGTTATCTTTTAAGGGTCATCTTTCCGTTCTTTGTACTACAAGAAGTGTCAAACATTCAATAAGAGAATCTTTTAGAAATAAAAACAACAAAATTGTTACCGGAATTCCTATGCCACAAGGGTAAGACGCAGATTTTTATGTAGCCTAGATATTTCCCTTCACTGACTCCTATTTCTCAATCTGGCCCTGCCATATATCTATTTTTTAACAGCAGGTGGAAATACAGGAAGAGTATAGATGGGATAGTGCGATAAAATCTACAGTTCCTGAAATACTTTCTTCCTTTACCACAAGAGCTTACTTATGAAAAATATTTTTTTTTTGCTTATATGCCCTAATAAATATTTATAAACATTATTACACACTTTCTTTGTTTATTAAAAAAAACTATATAATTGGGACACGTTATAGTTAAATCAATGGATTGCTAAAAGAAACCCAACCAATCATTCCATAATTTAAAGCATTTTGCTCTTTAAATTCTAATTTCAAAAACATTATAAGCACTTAATTTAACAGTAATGAGATGGTATGTAAAATCAATCATTTCAGCTATCAATGAAATATTTGAAAGGGCTATTCAGTAACTGTTTATAAATTTTTTAAATTCCAAAACTTTGAAAGAAAATCCTAAAAATATGGGTTTTTTTATGTAGCAAATGACAATATGATATTAACTATTCTTGTTTTGCATAATGTACTGCTGGAAAGTCAATCACCTTCTTTTTAGTTATTCTTTTTTTGAGACCAATGCACAACAATTGTGGTTTAAGAGAAAAAAGATACAGAAAAATTACAAGACGATGGTAAGTCTATTGTGCCAAGATGTCTCTAGACAAACCACCAAAAACAATTTCTGAAGAAGTAAAGAAAAGTTCTCTAAATTCCTTAAACGATATTAAATTCTGTGTGCCTGCCTTCGTTATTATCGCCAACAATCGGTTTGGTTTAAAATAAAAGTATGTTTTTGGACATTATCTTTTCTTTTTCAGATAAATTAATTTTAAAATATTTTTTGTCTAGACAAGACTAGCTAGCTTTGATAAGGGCAAAGAAACCCAATGATTTGCCCATCTCCTTTTATTCTCGTGAAAGTTAGTGAGAGAGTGAGTGAGTGAGAGAGACAGAAAGTGAGAGAGATTAAGGATGAAATGAGAGGCGTAAAAAGAGAGAGGAGAGAGATTAAACTTAAATATAAGTTCAAAAAGCTTAAAGAAACCCTATTAAACCCCTAGTTACATCATTAGAAAGATCAGTGCACCCAATCCAGGCAGCAACCTTGCTAGCATCTACCTTGCATCGTCGACCTAAGAAACCCTATTAAACCCCTAGTTACATCATTAGAAAGATCAGTGCACCCAATCCAGGCAGCAACCTTGCTAGCATCTACCTGCATCGTCGACCGGAAGCAGACGTGCGATCTTGACATCCGTGCGCAACGTTTTCTTGTGCGCAGTAATTAACCGGAAATGACAGCAGCAGCCGCCAGTTCCATTTTTTTCCCATTGCGTTTGGCGGTGACGTGACACGGTTCCATGGGAACTGGAGCTTGGGACTGGTGGATCAAGGTGGGGCTACGGTGGAGTTAAGGTGGCATTAAGGTGAAGAAGTGCCCTTGACGCAATGCTGAGGGTATTGGGTCATCTTTGTGAAGGTGCTGGGTTATTTCCCTGGCGAGGACAAGTTTGTCTGGTTTTGCCGTTTTGGGTCTCCTGTATCATTCAGCACGAGATTGGTAGATGTGATTGTTAACTCACGGCGAAATTAAAATGCAGCGACGAAAGTAATGGCAACTTACCTCAATAATATTTCGTTTGCCTGGTACAATATGTACCGTTATTCTTGGTTCCCCAGACGCTCTGTCAAGAGCTAGGAACCAACTTTACTTTGAGCTAAGATGGGGAACACGTTTCACTTCCACTACATCACTCCCCAGACGGGGCTTTATTCTTTGTGGATGAAAAGTTATTTTTTAGTTTTATGTCTTCTAGTTCCCAAAGAGGATCCTATACGGTAACATGTCCCAAAATATCGTCTGACAAATTCACGCACTGACACATATTAATTTTATCTTACTATTACGTGTTCTACTTCCCAAGGAGGATGATATACTGCGACGTGTCCCAAAAATATTGTCTAGCATATTCACGCACTGCCACAGATGAAACAGAACGTAGATATCAGGACTCTAAGCCGCTCACATAATACTGACACCGACCCTACCAGTAACCAAAGAGCTGTGGACGCCTGGGGTGAAGAAACAGTTACTGGCCTGACGGGTTCGTTAGAGGAATTGCTGTCAGAAACCCGTTGTCTTCGCACACACTTTTGTTGTTCATAAATGTGGCCCAGGTGGGACTGATATTTGTAATTTTATTCATCCTACTAGTGGTTTTGTTGCTAATGACAGTCCGTGTGCCTATATTGTCACATTGAATGTTACAGGTTGGGATAAGATACGTTGCCTTCGCACTCAATACTGTTGTTGATAGAGATGCTTCAGGTGAGTCTGTTGGTTGTGGTTAAAGTATTCAACCGGTGGTATTGTTGCTCATAATAGTACATGTAATATTGTCCAGTTGAAAGCTGCAAGTGCGTATACTGGTACAGTTTTAAGTAATTATTTCTGGTCATCGATTGTTTAGGAATATACATCTATGTTGTATTTTACAAAACTACTGCTTTGAATATGTTTGGTAGAGAAGGAGATCATAGTGACTTTATCGGTTTTTATAGCAGATGTTAAAAGATTGGTTTATAATCAGAAAAAGTATACAGTGTTAATTCATTAGATTTTTGGGGCTCATTGTGTTTTTGATATAAGAAAAGACTAATGTGGTTGTAATGGTCTTGGTGAATGCAAGGATTCTAAATTTTATGGTGATTTTTTTTATGGATGCTGTTAAATCATCGAATACCAAGAGAGTGATAATAGAGAAGTTTGTATCTAATAACTATATCACATTGTAAATTAAAACAAAACACATTAAAAAAAATACCAAACCTCATTTAGATTCCTCTTAAAGTTGAAAAGAAATCAGGTCTGTAATTGGTAATAGAAAGATATAATGACTAAATAATAGTATACATTAAATTAGACATTTGAGTTTTACACACTTTTATAAGTATATAAATAATTTTTGCAAGGCTTCTTCGGTGCAGAGGGGGCACGCAGTGCAATTGTGGGATGGTTTGTGGGGGATAAAATTAACATTTAAAAATCCTAAACAGATAACAAATTCCATAATTTTTCGACTTTCATTTACTTTTAATAGGCCTCTACCAGTGCAGTTATCTTTTTTAAACCAGTTTGGCAGGTTTTTATGACTCATTTCTTTTACATTCCCATTCACTCAGGTATCATGTGTGGATATTAATATTATAATACCTTAACCACGCTTCCAGGTCACTCCTTCCAGACTTAACCAGCTTACACTCTTCTACACAATTTACAGATAAGGCTTAGCCCCTATCTAAAAAAAACCCTGCCAACATCACCTTTTTTACCCTTGTTGTCGGCATGCATCCAAATAGGATTTAAGCACCAAAAAATACGCCAACAAATAACCCATGACATGACATGATGACATGATGTCATGATATGACCGCACTCGCAGCGCGCATTACGTGTCAGGGCAATGGGTCTGTATGGGTCTGTAACAGACTGCAGGCCTGTAAGCCCGTGCACAGCGGTGTGGATGTCTGGTGTCGTTGCTGCTCAGCGCGGGTTAAGTGAGGCTACAGGCCCTGGGTGCACGTGTCTGGGGGCCGCTGCCACTGGGACTAATGCGCCTATGTTCCAGGATGCCAGAGTGCCAGAGTGCCAGAACGCCGTATTCCCTGGGAACACGCAAAGTCAAGGTCTTGCAAGTAGTAAATCCAGGCTTGAAGTTAATTCCCGGGGTACACCCGATCCATGTAGCTGACGGCAACGGGCGTTGTTTCCCTTGAAACTGCGGTCGGGGGTTGCGTCTCTACAGGGTTCGGTGGGACCATAAACTAGCCCTACGAGACGCTGGGAAGACAGGGGAAGGAAGAAGGACGGGAGTAGAATAATAAAGCGCAAGGTTTCGAAGATAGTAAAGAGGGCGAAAAGTGGATAACGGAGTTAAGAAAAGGAAAAATCTAGGATGAAATAGAAGGAATAAAAATATTTATGAAAAGGAAATTAAGGAGATGCCTAAATGTATGTAATCGAATATTAAAGCGGGTTAAAGCTTTGAATAATGCCATCATAAGGATATTATTATCATATATTATTATTATTATTATTATTATTATTATTATTATTATTATTATTATTATTATTATTATTATTATTATTATTATTATTATT
>RQTK01000759.1:7754-53060 GCA_003991915.1 Elysia chlorotica | reverse complement strand
AGTAGTAGTAGTAGTAGTAGTAGTAGTAGTAGCAGTAGTAGTAGTAGTAGTAGTAGTAGTAGTAGTAGTAGTAGTAGTAGTAGTAGTAGTAGTAGTAGTAGTACTAGTCGTCGTAATAGTATTAGCAGTTGTAGTGCTGTCGTAAAAATTATAACCTTTCCTAAATGAGTAATGTTATGTATATACACGTTATAAAATCTTTTTTTTTAATGTTATGAAATGACAGTGAACACGCAAAAATAAGTAGTAATAGCATATGTCATAAATTCTGTGCTGTCCGAAAATTCTCCCTATCGGATTTCACACTGCTTTTTTTGTTTGTATTTCCTTTACCAACTAGTCATGCAATAATTATACCCTTTTGTCTTTTAAGTCCTTTTTTCTCATGAACTACATTCAGGTCTTTTCTTTTATATGTGTACTTACTATACTGGATTTAGGTCAAATTTTCAAGATAAAGCACCATGTAATGCATAGCCGCAGAAAACCAAAAGATTTTTTTCCTAGGTTTGAACCTTGTCCCAGTCGAAGAGTAACAGAAAAAGAAAACAAAAACGAAAGGAAAACCGAAACTTAAATTAAAAGCTTTTAATTCCGACCGGAAGGCGACCTCTAGTCTCCCAGAAGACGTCGGGGGACGGCGGGAAGAGCGAGTGGAGTGCTGACACGTCAGACGGTCCTTTCGCCAAGGGACATCATCAGAGACAGGCAGAATGATGGAGGGTGTGAGAGTTACCGTTACAGAAATCCCTCCTTGCACTCACCGCTAGATGGAGCTATTCACCGCTAGCACAGCTTTTGGCCTAATGAGGCTCTTTAGTTTTGGTGGATAGCATAGGAGTGGAGATTGGGACTGGTTAGAAAGGTTCTTTCCTTTTTAATTTCGTTTTTTAACTTTTTAAGTTATTTCTACTTTTTTCAATTTTTTGGGGGAAGCAAGGAATGTCCATCTGAAGTCTTTCGTCTGGCTGGATTTAAAAAAAAACCATTAATTTTTTTATAGTTTGGCGTGGAATGTATCATTGCGATATGTCGACCTCATTTTCACATTAAATTAAAAGGCTAAACGCTGATTGGTGACGATTTAGAATTTTTGTTTTTTTTAGTTGAGACATTAATGTTTCTGTGTGGACAAAAAAGAAAACAAACCAAATTAAACCAAATATGCTACTGAATACAACAGTGATGGAAAAGATGCAGGAGTTATTGAGACTAATTATTTAATGCACAGTTTGAGATATGATTTGGGTGCGACATAGATTTCTCAAAATGGCTGGGCAATATTTTTTTCTTAGCGTAATCATTTTCGTATTTAATTATGAAAAAATAAAGGTCATGTTTTTGTCATTATTTTTAAGATGTTTTTATCCCGGGCAACGGCGAAATTCCTACATGCAGAAAATTAAAATTGAGAATATCCTTGTCCGCCTAAAATGATTATCCCGCTTTCCTTTTTTAATTATCTCTCATGTTTATTGCGTATAATTCCGTGAGTGCTGAATGTTTTTCAATGGAATTTTTTTGTCTTCTAGTTTAAAATACGGTGCACTGGCCGTTTTAATTTTTCTTCTATTTTTCTGTCCAGTCTAGAGGAGTTTTGTGGGGTTGTTAAAATATTTCCTATTTCATGTAGTATTGGCGACTTGGAAGAAAGGAAATTTGAATTATCTTTTTTGTTGTCAAATCTAATTCATTTTATTTTTTTCCTTATGCAAATCTTAGATTAAAGTGGCGAATGCCAATGGGTAAAGAAACTAAAAATAACTAACTGAACTCTTGTTGAAAAAATAAAAAAATAAACTATTGCATATACAGCAAACTGAATACAAATAACATTCTCCTGCAAAACAGCTGAACCACTCTTAAATATATTGATATCTATAATCTACATGACAGTACAGTTATTATCTTCCTTTACCCTTTTTTAACGAATACAATTATACAAATCACAAAATTTACACAATTTAAGGTTATTTCAAGCGACTTGTACATACAGATGATTTAACTACTTGTCATCTCTCGTTCACTTGCAGTTCTCAGCTCGCTTTTTTTAGATTTAAAAATAATAATTTAATACTTTTCAAAATCTGAATCAAAATGTCAATATTCTTATGATAATACATTTTTCCTAAACTGTTTCGAACCAGCGCTGAAATCATGCAATTTGATCATCATTTCTTGTTATTTTTTGTTCTCTTCATTGATTCTATTATTTAAGTATTTTATTCTGTACGCTTTTTGTGGGATTTTCTAATGATATGAGTTTTCAAAAATAGGTTGTTGTTCTGCCTAAGCACCTTCTATCCAGGCATCTGCGTTGAGTCTGTTTGCTGACTTAGTTAGCAAGTCTGTTTCGTGATTTCAACACTCTTCGTAATTGGCATCTCCAAAGATTGGGAACCCAAGAACCTCTTATTTCCGGGTTAATCTAGGCCTACTTTAGTCTGTGTGCAATATGCATGTCCCTGCCTGTTTCTGTTTTGGTTTGCGTTTACTAAGCATCTCTCTCTCTCTCTCTCTCTCTCTCTCTCTCTCTCTCTCTCTCTCTCTTCAGATGCATTTCTGTTTTTTTCTTTAATTTTAACTGATGATTATCTGCCTGCTTGTCTGTCTCTGTGTGTGTTTGTGTGTGCCTCTCGTATAAATCAATCCGAAGTCTTATGAAAGTTCGTATACGGCGACGGGACTCCAGAGAAAAATATCCAGGACATAGCCAATCATTACTGATTGAAGCATTAGGAAAAAAAAACGTGGTAAGCAGAGTGGGACTCGAACTTCAAACCTCCTGTATCGGAAGCCAACGATTTTACCCAACCTTCACCACTCTTTCCTTATCATGCCATTTTCTTTCCTAGTTTTACATCTCCTGGTTTCCAAATGATATAACTAACGGCGACGGGACGCGAGAATAACGTCTGAAAAATGTTCGTGCTGCAACACACGAACGAGACTGTGCGGGAATACATGTACATTGTACAATGTTTCCTGTCTCCTCCGGTTACATTATAGTTACACGGATCTAACCATTAGGGGACAACATAAAAAAAATGTTTTAACTAATTTTTGGATTCGAACAGGGTGTACCTCTAGATTGAGAGGCAATTGCTGTACTATATACCACTTACGCCAATTCCTTTCCGTCAATCCTGCCTGGCAAAGATTGTCCAGCACTGTTATACTAGACTACATGTATGTATGTATCCCCTCCAGAGCCAGACTACTAGGACCACAGTCAAGTCTTAAAAGATTTACGATCGGTGAGGTTTTTCTTTCTCCCCTGCCACAAAAAGCCTCGACGTGAGCCATTAACGTCCGCAGTGAAGCTGTTGTGGTGAGGGATGCCATTCTGGCACTCTCAACTCTCAAGCCGTAACACCTTGGAGGAAAACAAGGAAGTGGTTTCAAGGGGTCCGAGCGTATTTTTTCTAGGAGAAAGAGGAAGGGAAGAAGGGAGAGTGAGAGAGATTCGGGGGGAGGAAAACAGCCAAGAGAAAAATAAATGATTAAGAAGGCAAAATAGAGGGAGAGAAAAAAAGAGAAAGAGAGTGAGAGAGGAAGAGAAAGAGAGATGTAAATATCTAGAGAGAAAGGAAGGGGGATAGAAATAGCACCAAGGCTATGTTTTCATTGTCAAAGTTAAAGTGGTATAAGAGATAGATAAAATAGTAAAATAGCTAGAAAGAGAGAGAGATAGGTAAATATCTAGAGAGAAAAAAGAGGGAGAGAAATAACACCAAGGTTATGTCTTCATTGCTAAAGGTAGAGTGATATAAGAGATATACCAAGTAGTAAAATAGTTACAAAGAGAGAAGAGAGAGAGAGACAGAGAGAGAGAGAGACAGACAGACTGGCAGACAGACTAACCTACATAAGGAAGAGCATAGCAGTAAAGATATCTTTTTCCAGTCCTGAAGAAAAACATACAACCCCTATACCTGCTCTTAAAACTTAGTTGCGGTTCTTAATGTCATGGAAGCTTGCCGAGAACCTTTTGTGTCCATCGCAATGAAATTTTACAATTTTATTTAAGTGTTTACATTTTTCAAGTTTAATGTTTTTAAACCGTTTTAAACTGAGATGCAAAAGTCAATGCATAGAAATCAGAAAACCATGAACAGTGCAAAGGAATTGTATGGTGATATTTGGAGTGTTTACAGGGACAAGAGAATAAAGAATAAATAATTTCTAATATAATCTGTTATGTAAGACTGATTTTGGGCATTTTTCGCGCTTCTGGAATTTTCAGAATGTTGTAATCAATGCAAAAAGTGGTTAATTTAGAGAGAAAGACTGTTAAAGGAAAATCGCGTTCGTTAGAAACATAAGCGTTTTTGCTGTTTTTTTATTTTTATTTTTTGCTTTTTCTTTGAATTTATCAGTTTTGAAGCCGTTTTGATGTTGTTCAAATTTCAATTATTATTTGTAGAAATGGAAAAAGTAAAAACTTGGGTAGCAAACTGGTCTTCTGTATTTCTGATATTTTTAGAATGTTGTAATCAATGCAAAAAAGTGGTTAATTTGAAGAGAGAGAGGCACTATTTTGGAAGGAATGTAAAAGAAAATCGCGTTCGTTAGAACCATAAGCTTTTTTGTCGTTGTTGCTTATTCGTTGAATTTCTCAGTTTTTAAGCCATTTTCATGCTGTTCAATGTTCATTACTATTGTTTGTAGAAAAGAAAACAAAGTAAAATATTAGGTAGAAAACTGGTCGTGGGGCAGTCCGAAAAGTGCACTAATTATACGCCAACTGTTTGGGCTAGGGACTCCCTGTAACGGCGCATGTATCACCTTGATAACAGACAGCACAAACAGTGCCAGGGGGGAGGGTCAGGAATATTAATGACTCACTCGGGGGTATCAAGCCACCGCGAAATAGCCAAACCTGGAGCGTTAATTGCTCGCCCTCTCACCCCACACGCACTAACGCACACTAACGCACACACTAACACGCATTTGGCGCAAATAGGGATACTATCGGAAATATCCGCTCGTTGGGGAAAGTCTCTTCTCCGACGATCGGGGATTTTAGTCTTCTTTTGGGTATTCTCGCTGTTGTTTCTATAAATAGACGCTTCCTTGAGAAGCATACGCCATAGCAATCATCTCTTTAGCCCCCACTAACGCGTAAGGATTTAAACTAGGCCGTAAACAACGTCCAAAGCTGACCCCGTAGCTTGATGAGGTCAGTGACAGGGAGGGAACAGCAGGATGATGGTCATCGGTTCGGTACCTCTGAGACTACAGACGTTGTGATCTATAGGAGAATAAAGGATGACGTCTTCACTCCCTTTCGGTATGGGCTCAACTGATCACTCATTGACTACGTAAGTTTAGGATAGTTTTATGGTTGGATGCCGATTATATTATTTCCATTGCGTTGTTCTATTTTCGTTTCCGATATGGCATGGGGGCGAACTGGATCAAGAGGTAGAGCGTTGGTTTCTAATCGGGGGTCTCTGGTTTAAAACCCACGAGTGGTACAAAAAAAAGTAGTTGTCAGATCTCGTCCTTTTGTGATTAAAAATTTTCAGACGTTTTTCTTGGCACCCGTCCACATAGCCTTGCTGCTGACATTGGACGTTAAAAGCAAATTAAAGATAACTATGGGCTTCGTTGTCAGAAGGCTACGGGTTTGGGAGCGGCGTCAGAAAGATCAGTTGATAGTGCCATGTACTGATGTAATGCAGCTCTGAGGTTTGACTCTCAGCTTAAAAACTAGATTCGTAAATGGTCCAAGGGAAACGTTGGTTTATAAACTAAAGAAAATTATAGTTCTTCAAAACATCGTGTTGAAATACCTTGCTGCGGCAATTGACAGCTCAACCCAGAGAGATAAGTCCGACAATATTTCAGCGAAAAGGTGTGCAGTTAAGTAATTACAATTTTTTTTTTCACAAATTGATTCAAGATTGTAAACACCGATTGCCTGTTCGAAACAAGAATCTAAAGTAAACTAATCCTGATTTGACAACTAAAAAGTTCTTTCACAACACGAAACACTCACCTTTTCCCCCACTATAACCTAGATGGCTCTTCTCCCCGTCCTTTTGTCTTCAAGTCTTTTTTTCATTTTAATTGTTTATATCATCTCTCTCTTTCTCTCTCGCTCTCTCTCTCTTTCTCTCACACACACTCTCTCTCACTCTTCTCTCTCTCTCGCTCTCTCTCTTTCTCCCCCCCTCTCTCTCTCTCTCTCTCCCTTCTCATGCTTCAACTCCCACCATTAAGTATAATTATCGTAAATTCTTCTCTATTTCCCCTGGTTTCCTTTCCATCCAAAACTTAGGACAACACGAGAGACTATTAAATCCTCGTTCAAATTTTTAGCGTCTCCCAAAACTTTGGTTACACTGTGAGTTCTGTGACTGCGTGGACGGAACCTCGCCGTGTATTCAGTCAAAATGCCGTAACCCACAATGGTATGACTATGAGAATCTTCTCGCACTTTAAAGAGCCAGGGTCATTCTGTACTGTACTAATCCCGACCACACAGCTGAGAAAAGTCAAAGAACGTGGATGTAAAATATCGCTGCCAGTCTGGTGAGAGGGAAATTCCAGTGCCGGTTTTAGCACCCCATCGGCATAGCAGGCGAGGGTTAGGAGTTCCTGGAGATGCCACAGGATGGGAGTCTCGATCGCCCAGCTTCCGATTTGTTAAGCTCTGAGAGATTGGCATCAGAGGCCGTGTGTTAACTGGACCCAAAGCGTTGAGTTTAACGTCCAAAACCAGCACCATATAGACAATATTGTGGACGGGCCCCAAGACTGACGTCATTTGCTGCCACACACGAAACAGGGCGGGGATACGATGACTCTTGTCTTAGCTGGTCACATTAAACTGTGACCGACCCAACCAGTAGGGAGCGTTATCACCAGAGCTCGAACCACAGACCTTTTTGCGTGGGAAGCCGATGTTCTACCCCAGAGCCACCACGCCCCCAGGGCCAGGGACCCATAGCAACACGATATATTATGATAGGTGAGGGAATTTCATCGGCGTCCAATCAAAGCTCTGTCCTAGAATTGCGGATCCAATGAAAATTCAGAAAACACCAAGCCTGATGGGTGGAATTATGTGATCCGTAATCGTCATTTTGATCGCAAATACTGTAATACTGTGTATGCTTGGACCGTAAACACTTCCTGACTTGCCCGATCCTGGCTGGGGAACTGACAGTCATGATAGCATCCCTGGCGAACTGACAGTCATGATAGCATCGGCGATAACACCCAGGAGATTCCGGGCTTTATCGTAGGGAGGGGCTAACGTAAGGATTGGGAAACTTCTAAATTATCGTAGTTCTTGGAATAGTTAGTTCTTGGAATTTAAGCGTTTTCGTGTCAAATTTCAGGGCTTTAAATTGATAAATTAATTATATGGTGTATGAAAAACTATACCTGAAATAAAAAAAAAATTAATAATGATGATGATGGCTGTTGTAATAATAGTAGTAATAATAATAATATAATAGATAATAATAATAATAATATAATAATAATAATAATAGTATTAGTAGCAGTAGTAATAGCAATTGTAATAATTATACTAAAAATCTTATTTTAATGGAGCTAAGCTAAAAAATAATGATAGGCGGGGGAGGGGGGGGGGGGGGGGGAAAGTTTTTTTTTACAAAATGTGTGATGCATTATAAATGTGTCATATACTTACGTGGACATAATCTTTAAGTTATGCAAACACTGTCCGTTTTTTTCGCCAATATTTGAGAGAAGCCATCCGACATTTAAATGCACAATAAGACGAAAGTCTAAAAAATGCGGACTTTTGGACATATATAAATCTCAAAATGAAGGTGAGTTGGGGTACGTTCAGTGGGATAGTTAAGTAGAGTTACCAAGGCCATGTGTAAAAAAAAAGTTCATGCACAAGTATGTCTTTGTTTTACGCAACGATTTGATAGGATCCGTAAAAAAATTATTTTGTTTTGAAAAAAAAAATTAGGGCATTGCTATGAATGTCAAAGCGTTAATTGGTTGGTTCCTTGTTATTATCACGACGTAAAAATAATTATTTTCTACTTGATACCCCTTCAAAAGATTTTGTCTAAATGTAGATAGGAGGAAATGCCACATTCAAAATACGTATAAAATATTCCATTTCGAATTTATTATCAGAACCAATCAATCAACATTCACAGTCATTCCTAGCCAACATCCACAATGAATACAATACATCTTGTCAACATTAAATGCGACAATGCCATTAATTTAGAAGATTCATTATCCCTCTCAGCATCATACTGTACTTCACATTAAGTTTATTCTTTTTATACGTTTCTAAATCGACAAGTATTCACATGCCTATCCTTGTTAGATCTAATCTCCATTTCACACAAGGACAAAGTGCAGTTCTTAATGCATATGCCAACAGTCTCTGGTACAAGATGAAAACCTTAATATATTTAAGAGACCGACATGGTAACTCGAGGGGATAACAAGACAGTTTTATCGTTGCTTCGTTTAGGTACATCGCATTCCTTTTTAAGAGAGTACTTGAATTTTCCAGCATTAAAAACCTCTTATCTTCGTGACTGTCTATCTGATGTATCGCTCTCTTATGCACAATTTATCCCCTTTCCTTCCTTTTTGCATATCTCTCGATCTCTGAAGTAAAAATTGCGTAACTGTGGTCTTGCCCGATCCATTTTTATTTTCTAGATATGAAGAATAAGATTGTATTCGATATGTTTAAATATGATTTTAAACCTATTTTCTATCTTGTTTAATTCGGTCTCTCTTTATCTCTCCCTCTCTCTCTCTCTTTCTCTCTCTCTCTCTCTCTCTCTCTCTCTATCTCACTTTCATGCATTTACATACACTCACATAAGGACAATTTACATCTATCTTGCAAAATGTTCTTTAAATAAATATCTATATCTTCCTATATGTCTATCCCCCTGCTCGTCTGCCTGTCTCTTTGTCTATCTCTGTCTGTCTGTATATCTTTCTGTCATCCTTATCTCTTTTCATTATCCAAATTACAATCGTAAATAACTGTGCGCAAGTATCGGTTTTTAGTTTTTTGACTAAAAGACATTAAAATAATTTTAAAGCCAAGATTAATCTTGTTCCTGTAACAATACGACACCTTATTATTTCTTGTCTTTCAGTCTATTATTTCGCTTAATCTGAATACAATCCCAAGGCAAACTAAATTCCCTTACGACATTATCTCTGTTCCATCCCAAAAGGCGAATTCAACTTTCCCCCTCTTCTCCCGGTCCAAATAATTCATTTTGGGAATTCGAAACGATCCCGAAAAACCCTGAAAATCCACTCTCCTACTTAACTCCTCATAATCATACGCGCGCCCCAAACCGAAAAACACTGATCCAAACCATGAACCTGCAATCCCACAGCGTATTGGCGGTTAGGACTTAGAAACCCACCGGGGAACAAGAAGAGGAAGCGTTCAGATCTAATTATTTGAGCTATAAATCTTCATATTCGTGCAGTCTGCGGGAACAGGGCGAAGATCCCGCGTAGCACCCTAGAGATCTCTCTGGCCTCTCTGGTCTCTCTAGTCTGTAGCCCTCCCTGGTCTAGGGGGGCACTGTCCGGGGTGGTACCGCCGGCAAGTAGGTCTGATTTATCACGAGTAACAAGTTCCAAATTGGAGGCGAGGCCCACTCAGTTCACTCTGTTCAAAGTAGACGATATCTCGCGCCGCTTCTTCATTACGACCTTAAGATATTAATAAATTATCGGGGTACCCTGGACCTCTGTGCATGTGTGAGAAATAGAAACTCATATCCCAAAAAAAAAAAAACGAAAGCGCCAGAAGACAAAAAAGAGAAGAGAGAAAGTTTGAGGAAACCAAAAGCTAGACTTGGTCTGGACCTAGATCTCACACCTGGATCTTTAGGTCTGAAGTAGATTCAGACCTAAAGATCCAGGTAGTGTAGATCTAGGGCCAGACCAAGTCTAGCTTTTGGTTTCCTCAAACTTTCTCTCTTCTCTTTTTTGTCTTCTGGCGCTTTCGTTTTTTTTTTTTGGGATATGAGTTTCTATTTCTGTTCTAACGTTTTCGTTTCCTGTGAACTTCTTTTCTTGCCTTGACTAGATCTAGATCTATATCATTCTAGTTTAGGGGGATTGCCTTGATTATTTTTCACCACCAAAGTCAGTCTAAACTCATCTCGATCTAGATCTAGTTTAGGGGGATTGCCTTGAGGTTTTTTTTTTTCAGAGAGAGACAAATGCAGAGAGCTTGATGGATAATAAGATACATGTTTAGTTAAAGTGAACTTAGAGAAAATAAGAGCTTGGTACTTCAAAAATATATTGTTCAGAGTTTTGTGTACAATATTTATACCTATAACTAAGTGCAAAAGAAAAAAGACCTATAAGAGCAGTTCCTCTGGTGATAAAAGAGGGAGGTGATAAGACGAGGAAGGCTGAAAAAGAAGAGAACGAATGAGGCTGACATATATAGCTCTATAGAGATAGAAATAAAGAGAAAGAGATATATAATTTGAAACAAAGAAAGACAATAGAGAAGAGAAGCGTACAGAAACAAACCCATGAAAATCCAAGACTATCACAGCCAAGAATTTTCGTCCCTGTAGTCTCTATCTCTCTCTCTCTCTCTCTCTCTCTCTCTCTCTCTCTCTCTCTCTCTCTCTTTCTCTCTCTCCCCGAAACCCTTATGTAATGTAATTATCATGCCCTGGCATTTGACTTTTATGACCATTGTGTGTTTACACGGGGTGAACTTGGGGTTTTCTTTCTGGGTTGACTTCAACAACCTTAATGGTTATAGCCCAATATTAATTTTGATAACGGGATATCGTGTGGGTAGTTTCGTGGTTTAAAGTTCAAACCAAACAATCTTAACACTACTGGTTGCGCTTTAGTGTAAAAGATTGTGGTAAAACAATGAATTGAATATTGCATGTAACTAACAAAGTTTTAACTTGTCCATTCTTTTTGCACATTAAAAAAAGTAAAAGAAACGATCAAAAAAGAAAAAGAAAAAAAAAAACACGCAAGATTCAAGACTTATTAAAATTACAATTCAATGTGCAGCAATTTATGGTTATAAGTTAAATTTAGAAACTTCCCTTTTTTATGTGTCCGGGCAATTTCTACCAACCTTACTGCACTTATTTTGTACGGATTACTTTAAGACCCAATTATTCGAACATTTAAAAAACGAGACACTTTTGACACTGCGTGAATTTCAAAACATATCTTATCTTTATCACTTTTATATCCACATTGCGGATGCTCATTCTACTTAATTTCAAGCAGAGAACTTGCAATTATGTACTTTTGTTGGCGGCATTTTTTTTGTTTTACCTATTTTTAGAAATAAGGAATGGTCTATAACATAAACCATTAAGAGTGCCTCATTCGTGCCATGATGATATCAAATCTTTTTCGTGCAATCTTTTCACTCGTTCAAGTGGGTGAAAATGAAGCGTTGGAATAGTTTCGTACCACGGACTACTACATGCAATATTTAAAAATGGATAAACAATCCATCTCCGCTGGAGATGCCCTAAAGTTCTCTAAAAACATTCCTGAGCAAACTCAGAAGACACGCTCCAATCCACAGCGTACATTTTAAAAAGAATTTCATGTACCAAAAAAAAGCATTGATTACGGTGGTAAATTTTGGATAACTCTTTGCAAGGGAAAGTACATCATACTCAAATTATATATGATTTAAAATAAAGATGCACGCTTCCACTATCACGTCCTTGTAGTCAACATCGATAACATAAAGACTCCATTTGTGATCTTAAAAATAAAATGTTTTTTTTTTATCGCGAACGAGGCATAACTGAAAAAAAACCCCAATAAAATAGGTTTTAGAGAACCGGGCTGAAATTTCACATACCAAATCCTTTGTACAAAAAAAAATAATTTCCCCAAACTTACTTTTTGAGTTAAAAGAAAATTGACTCGTACATCACTGTTGGTTAAGGTTCCACTAAATTGAGAATTGAGTTCAACTAAAGTTAGACTAAAGTGGAACTGCCCCTGCAATTATTAATATTGTGGCGACCACGATACACACGACTCGATGCACCACTCGATCACCGAACCGGATAGCTCAGTTGGTAGAGCGTTCGACTTGTAAGCCGCAGGTCCCTGGTTCGAATCACACTCTAGCCGCACTGACGAGCCCTGATAGGGCGAAACACAAACTCTGTGTCTGCGGATGAGTCTATGGCTGAGGGTAGATACCGCCTGTATCTACAATATTTACTTACATCACTGTTGGTTAAGGGTTCCACTAAATTGAGAATTGAGTATATATCAGAACTACAGACGCTCTGTTCATTGTTTGAAGTTAATGGAGTTTGTAGCATCCGACCATCCGAGCGGTGAAACCAAGCGCGTATGTAGCCTCACTAGCATCACTAGCATCACTAGCATCACTAGCATGCAGTAATTAGTAGTCTCGGTCTCCCTCCGCTGGTACCGTCAGGACTGGGATGGCAGTGATGGATGGTCCATCTTCCCTGGGCTCCTGGGCTCCTGGTCTCCTGGTCTCAGAGCTCTTGGGGGGAAACTCTCTGGAACCGACATCCTCCCACAACCATCATGGTTAGTAGTAATAGTAGATTTCTAGCTTGGACATGCTCAATATAAATTACAAAGATGGTCTCAGCGTTTGGGTTTTTCCGGTTACATCGATTATCGTTTTAATACGATATGTTCGAATTCATATTGTATCGTTTCTCACAACCATCTTGGTTTGTAGATTTCTAGCTCTGACGATCTACTCAAATTGAAGGCGGTCTCAGCGTTTAGTGTGTTTTTTTTTCGGTTCAATTGGTTACTGTTTCGATGAGATTTTCGAATATATTTTTCATTTTTTACCAACGAGATATATATTTTAATGACCATTATGTTGTTTTATTTTATTTTATCGTTTTAATACGATATGTTCGAATTATATAGTATCGTGTTGTCCACAACCATCTAGCTCTGACCAACTCAAATTGAGTGTGTTTTCAGCGTTGGATTAATTACTGTTTTGATGAGATATTCGAATATATATATATATATATATACATATATATTTTTTTTTTTTTACTAAAGAGAGATATATTTTAGTGACCATTATGTTGTTTTATTTTATTTGTGTTATATAAATAAATCAAATATGTATAATTTAAATTGTTTCCAATAAAAATCATATTCGACAATCAAAGACGGAGATGCAATTGTTAATTTAAATGTCATTAATTCTGTTTGTACATGTATTTCGAGAGAAAAATAGAGAGAAGATGCAAACAAAATTATTAATGAATAATTTTGAAGATATGTCAAGATAATCGAGTCTCAGATTCAAATCCGGATCAAGCTTATCCCATCTTAAATAATGTGATAATTATGTTAAGATAATCGAGTCTAAGATTCGAATCCGCATCAAGCTTAACCCATCTTTCAGAATGTGACTAATTCCAAATATGCTAGGGTAATCGAGTCTTAGATTCGAATCTGGACCAAGCTTAACCCATCTTTTAGAATGTGACTAATTCCAAATATGCTAGGGTAATCGAGTCTTAGATTCGAATCTGGATCAAGCTAAGCCCACCTTTTAGAATGTGTCAGGTAAGAGTTTCACGGTAAATTAGGCACTGGACGTATGTTCCTGAAATCAATCTTTAAGCTTCTTCTCTCTCTTTTCTGACATAATTGACCCAGGACCGTGTCCTAAATTAAGCCTGGACTTGTCAAGATTACTTTTAGTACATAATCAGAAATACATTTTGTACATAATTGGAAAAACATCCTCCAAACCAAAAACGCTTCTCCTAAATGGTTAGAAATAGGAAATATACTCTGATGTTATAACTAATCCAAATAATCTAAAAGGATTTATAACACCCTAGAATAGCTTTAGAAAATTATCATGTTTTAGTCTAAATAATTTTTAATTTACATACATATAAATTATGAGTATATCTGTGCTAGGCGCTTACTTTTATGCAGAATTTTAAAAAAATGTCAACGTTGCATTTGAAGATATCGTAAAGAAGCAGATGGTATATACTACTTGTTGCAATTTAAAATAATTCTCCTTTTTAAAAAACTACAGATTAAACTCCTGATTTTACTAACTTATTTTGGTGGATAGTAGTTTTTTCAAAGGGCAATATAAAAAATTATATTCCTTAACTTTTTTTTACAGAATTTATAGCGTTTGACGAACCAGTTATTTAATTAATGTGTTAACTATTATTTTTTCTGATTTGCGTTGTATTTTCTTCGAACAACATTACCAAACTTCAAGAAAGAGAGAAAGAGTTGGAGAAAGATAAATAGTGAGAGTTAGAGAGAGAGTCAAAGGGAGATAGACAGACAAAGTGAGAGAGAGAGAGAGTAACAGAAAATATAGACAGAGAGACGGCAAACAAATGAGAAAGATAGAAAGAAAGCGAGAAAGAGAAAAAAATCTGTAAAAATGGTTGAAATAAAAACATTTAGACAATAATGTCACCATTCCAAACCAACTGCAACAACAGCTGCTGCTCGCGTAAATAATGTGAGAAAATGTAAACAATCAGGAAATCGGCGGTCATTTTAACACTGTAGAACAAGAGTCCGTTCTGAGAGTGAAGGGCAAGCATCCCGCAGGAGGAATTAATTTTGTCCCGAGGTCAGCAGCTACTAACACATCTGTGAGAATGGAATCTGTTGTTTTAGAGCCGAGAGACAGGGTCCAGTCTGCACGCCATTAACAATCTGGGTAGACATTTGAGGTTTTGTGTTTCACAGGCTATAGCGAAAATGAGGACGATAGGAGTGGTAAGGGAATATGCACCGATGTCCAATCATAGCTCTATCCTAGGCTTGCGGAGCCCATGATGGATCAGAAAATCCAATGCCAAGGGTGCAAACTGACGCAAGTGGTAGAGCGTTGGTCTCTTAATTTGCAATAGGGAGATTCCTAGTTCAAAACCTATGACTGGTCAAAAATGTTCTTTTCTGATTTCATCCCCATACAGCAACTGGTTAAATCGGTGTCAGTATAATGTGAGGGTTACGCATAGTGACTGTCTTGTGCATATATTATAAGTTCTGTTTATCATTATTACACATAAACAGTTGGGACAGGAGTCTAGTCATTGAATCAGTGTGGAAACATCTAAAATCATCAGACGTTAGTATAGTGATCCGTCCACAAAATGCCTATATATAACTCACGCTAAGCAACACACAAACAAATCCCATGTCTAAAGGGCGTCATTATGTAATCCGTTAACGTTACGTATATCGCAAAGTTTGTGGTGCCTGGTCACCCTGTAGTAACCCAGACCGAGGATTTGTTAGAGCCATTAGAGAGCGGCTCGCTGACAGTGAACACTGCATGCAGGGTCAACTGAGGTGTTGGGCAGCGTGAGCTCATTACACTGTACAGCAAACCAGGCTGGTCAGAGATATGGGCTGTGGGTGACGCTGTTAATAGGCACTAGATTTTGTCAAAGTTTGGGATGGTTAGATAACATATCTTCTTTTTGATTTACTTATAACGACAAAAAAAAGTAAATACACATGAAAAAACATGTTTTCTTTACGATTTACTTACAACAGCAAACAAGTAGATACAATATTTTTTTTCTGATTTACTTACAATAATAAAAAGGTCCAAGATAATATTGTTGGTTTAATGACTGGTTGGTTCAAAGAAGGTAAAATTTAAATTCATTGCAGGATCAACTGAGGTGTTGGGCAGCGTGAGCTCATTACACTGTACAACAGACCAGGCTGGTCAGAGCTGTAGCTGTAGATACAGTGGAACGGACAATGTCAGATTACGGGATCGTTAAATTAGATCTATACATGCATTTTTTCTGTTTTTACTAACATGCAATTTAAAAAAAAAAAGATTAATTAAAGACGAAATCTCTGGTTAAACCTGATAAGCCTGATTGACACATTAATCGGATGAATATATTCATTATTTTTTGTGTCCATTTTGTATGTGATCATAGAGCTAGAGTATGGCTTGAGGACAAGGCAAAAAGATGAAAATTGTTGGTAAAAAGACTAACCGGTTCAAAAAGGCGAAATTTAAATTCAGAGGGGTTAGAGTAATAAATGAAAAAAAAAACATTAAAAAAACATAAACTAAATAGCAAAACAAAAAGCAAACAAAAAACAGCAGCAACAAAAAAAAAACAAAAAAAAACAAAAACGAAATCGAATAGGCATAATCATTTTTTTTTTCTTTTATGATCTTTTTCTTCTTATTTAACTGATGTCTAAATAAACTGAAAGAACTCAAACTGGAGGGAAGGAGCAAGAGAAAGATGGATAGATAGACAGACAGACAGACAGACAGTCAAAAAGAAAACGAAGAAAAAATATGTATACATGAAATTACTCGTTAAATTACCGGTGCTGTGTTGAAGACGGTACATATATCCAGGACAGTTATATAATTATAAATTGATCAACATGAGAAATCTACAGTCCAACGAGACTGTGTAAGGTTCTGGCAAAATATCTGGGGTGTTTAATACTTATTTGCCTTATAGTCTTGATGTTTTACATTATTAAATTGTTATGACAAACAAAATTAAGATGGGTGGTTGTATTAAAGTTAATTATATTAACGCGATTCAAGGATAAAAAGTTTGAATGGACATAATCATTTTTTTTTTCCTTTACTGATTTTTTTCTTTCTTAACTGATGTCTATATGAACTCAAAGAACTCAAAATGGAGGAAAGGGCCAAGAGAAAGATAGATAGAGAGGGATTGATAAATAGATAGATTATCTATCTATCTATCTATCTATCTATCTATCTATTCTATCTATCTATCTATCTATCTATCTATCTATAGATAGATAGATAGATAGATAGATAGATAGATAGATAGATAGATAGATAGATAAATAGATAGAAGAAGAGGTATATAGAGAGAAAGAGAGGGAGAGAAACATACAGAGAGACAGATGAAGAGATAGAAAATAGAGTGAGGGAGAAAGAGAAAATGGGGAGAGATAGAAAGAGACAGAAAAAGAGATGAGGAGAAAGAGGAAGAGTTAGAGAAGGAAAAAAAGGAGGATGCAGAAAAGATAGAGCTCGAAAGAGAGAGTGTGTCGGTGTGAAGAAAGCGAGGAAGAGGCACAGAGAGAGAGAGAGAGAGAGGGAGAGAGAGAGAGAGAGAGACAGAGAGAGAGAGACAGAGCGACAGAGAGACAGAGAGAGACAGAGACAGAGACAGAGAGAGACCGCTAAGGATTAAAGATACAAAAACCAACTGAGGACTGAGGGTTGAGGCAGAAGAAGCGGGTAGCATGCGGGTACGCAGTTGGGGACCCCTACTTTTTACTGCAAGGGACTAGAATCACTGTCCGGCCTCTGAGGCGGGATGAACGGACCTTGAGTTGCCACCCCGACCAGGCTTTGGGTAAGCCACATCCCTGGTAGTGGTGTCTGGACTGCCTGGGGTAGTATGATGATCAAACCGGTGAGTGAGGGACGAATGTCTGGGCTGAGCTGGGTTGATCTAGCAGGAAAGGCGAGTATGGGCAACGCCTGTGTAAAGGGAAAGATGTGGGGATATAGAGAGGGAGGGAGAGGAAGGGGGGAGGAGAGAGAGGGAGTGAAAGAAAGAGTCAGAGAGAAAAAGAGAGAGTTCTTGCGAGTGAGAGAAAGTGAGAAAGAACTAGAAAAAGTGTGTGTGTGAGAGAAAGAGAGAGAGAGAGAGAGAGAGAGAGAGAGAGAGGGAGGGAGAGAGAGGGAGAGAGGGAGAGAGAGAGAGAAACAACTAGACAAAGAGGAGGAAAAAAGGGCGAGTGAGAGAGAGAGCGAGAGACTGAGAGACACAGAATCATAAACCAAGAATATAATTATGGTAAAAAGTCAAGTACAAGCAGTTTTGCGCAATACTTTCGATTCTTAAATCCAAAGTTTGTAACGTAACTCTAGGCTTGTCTGATCTATTTCCTGATGTACTTTTATTATGTTGAGAATGAAGACATTCTCCTACATATTTGTATAATAACTTTTGCTTTACTTGACTTATATCTATTTTGTAACTTTCTCTCTCTCTATCTCTCTCTCTCTCTCTCTCTCTCTCTCTCATTAATTCAAATCCTTGTTTCTTTCATTCTCTCTTTCTCTCAATCTATCTATCTATCTATCTATCTATCTATCTATCTATCTAGCTATCTAGCTATCTATCTATCTATTTATCTATCTCTGTCGATCTCGTATATCTACCCGTGTTTAGAAATAATTTAAATTATAATCTAGACTATAGTAGACAATAAAATAGTGTTATTTTATAATTTTATCGTCTTTGTTTAATTATCTAATATGTTGGTTTTCTTCCCTTTTATTTCTATTATGTGTATCTCTCTCGACATATTTTTTTTTTACTTTTGGTAGTTAAGGCAGTTTTAATACATCATCTTATTTTATATTGTCCTTTGTTAGTGTTGTTTACATCAATACATTCTCGTGATCTATCTTCCTCTAGTTCTTATTAGATCGCAGGTTGTTCTAATAATAGGAAAAAACTGTTTTGCTTATGAGCAGTTGAAACCAAAACGTGACAGAAGCACGTAATATTGACATTTTAATATCGAAGATTTGAAGAGCTTTCTATGTCAGAAGCGCAACTATTTCCTGTTTATGTAGACAAACCATATTATTTCATTCTGATGATAGTCCTAGTTAATACTGCCCCTTATGGTTTACTAATCTTAATCTTCTTTCTGTTTTTTCTTTCATTTTCCATCTCTCTCTCTCTCTCTCTCTCTCTCTCTCTCTCTCTCTCTCTCTTTCTGTTAGTGCCTTCAAAATCAGTCTCTTTAAGGCTCTCCCTCCAAGCACCACTATGGTCTACTATCTATGCTAATGGTTGACAACGGGGATAAAAGTTTGCATTCGTCTAGGGTGCTTAGAATGACAAATGACTAGACCTCAGCCTCGGAATATGAGATGTTTACGCTGGTTTTATCCTTACATGGTTTGTGTGTGTGTGTGTCGCTTTTATTTCTCCTTATAGATATTAAACAAAAGGTGGAAAGTAACATTACTCGAGAGGATCTACCGAAACATAAAGAGGCGCTGTAAATGTGTCAGTGTTTGTGGAAGTTGTACTTATTTAATGGAGTTTGTATAAAATGGTAACAGTAGTTGACTGACAATCTAGACACCAACAAGCGTTGAGACGTGTTTAGTGTTAGGAAATTAATATGAAATACAAGCTAAATGAATTAAAGGTTCACTTTTTCAAGACATAGCGGGATTACACTTTAAAGAAAAGGAGAAAAAGAAAGAGACAGAAAAAAAATAGAGAGATAGGTGGAGAGAGAAAGAGAGAGAGAAAGAGATATGTAAATACACATAGATAGATCTTAAACCCACATGTATAATATTGTTTTTGGAGTCTTTGTGATGGTTGTATACAGAAAGATAAAAAGAGAGGAGAAAAAAAAGAAAACTTAAAGGCAGTAAATACGTTCCAAAAAAAAAAGTACATACATTATCTTAAACCAATGATGTAAACATTAACATAGTTCTGCAATATCTAAATTTTCATGTTAAATGAAAATTTAATTAAAAATTTAGAAAAAAAAATTCGTTTTTACAATGAGAAAACATAAAATATAACAAAAAAACAAAACAAGCAGCAAATTATTCCCACGGCCAACATCAGCTACAGCAATAGCCAGTAGCAACAAGACATTTTCTTTGATGTTTGGTTTTGTAACCGAATTTTTTTCCCAAATAGGAAGTTCTAAATAGAAATCGTTTTACTGGTTTAGTGCATCAAATTCTTTTGAAGTTTTACACAAGTGTAGTGCTCATGAAAATTATAAAACGGGGCAGTTTTGACAAATAAAAACCATTATTCAAATAAAACCGTAATAGGTTTCTTAATACCTCGGAAGTCTACGGATTTGAAATACAATGCCATTTTGTCATGATTCAGTCACTTTAAACACAAGTTTTAAAACCACTTGAATCTTATTCTTAAGTTATGGATCATGTGAGTAAAACCCCTTTAAAAGTTTGTTTATGACTTTATTTATTCACGTCGTTTCCATGAAGATTCGGTGACAGAGGTTGATAGAAAATCAGGCATACACTATATTCTGGCATCTGCAGAATTACGACCAAACAATAAATTTAAAGTACAAACAATTACAAAATAAGAGAAAACCAATACAAGTTCATTATGTTGGCCTTTGTGCCTGCCTCTTCTACCTGCCAGCCAGCTAAGGTCGAAACATCATTTCATCATATCCCTACTTCTTCTGCGCATGCCACTTCAGCGTACAGCCAAACCATCGGAAGTTGCCAGAAAATTATATTTCCTAGTTCTCTCCCCCTTTTGTTTTGTTGCCATGCGATACATGGCAGGTATTTCCCACCCACTCAATGACTCCTTATGAAATTAATATCTCCTAAGTTATGAAGAGGGGGGTTGGCTCTAATGTAAGATCTCGTTGACACAATTGTGCCTAGTCAGTGCTCAAAAGAGGTTCATATTGCTACAAGTATCAAGATGAAAAATTAAGCTGCCCTTAGTTGATCATGCCATTGTTGTCACAAACTCCGGGGCTTGAACCACACACGGGAGTGCCAGACCCTTAGAAGTAAAAAGCTTAGTATGATGCTTTCATAATCGTCTCTTGAGCGAATAATGAAATTTAAACCCATGCACATGCACAACCCTCCTCAAAAAATTAAAAAACCTGTGTATTTTAAAAAAAATCCTAAAATGCCATTTCATTGTTGTTGATTCTATAAATTTCAAACTGTTATTTTAGTAGGATTTTGTAAATTAATACTTTGACATTGACGCAATTTTTTACTCTGTTAATTTCCGCTTCTGTAAACCTGAACATTTTGTTATGTTCTCTCAGATGTCATGGAATAAAATTTTCTTTGAGTCACTCTTTTTAAGGAGTGTTAGGCTTTTTTTATCTTTAAAATTCATGTAAATGAAGCTGTTTATTTATTTGAACGGAAACAACGAATAAAGTGATTTATTAAAAAAATATATTGTACAAACATTCTGAAATAATATACCAGTTTCAGTATTCGTATTATACACATGCATCACAGTCTGAGCTCTTTGTTTAACGGTTATTTTGTAAAAGAGCAAATAAAAATTGTTGTTTTTTTCTTCAACCCTCACACAAATAACCACTCTCTTTCTTTTTACATGTATTTAAATTATCCATGTAGTATTTATCTCTAAAATATTGTTTTTTTGGATACATAAACATGCCTCATTAGTTGACGTATTATCTTAATATTTTTTAAATAAAGCGCCTCTCTTTCCTCCCTTACTCTTTTAACACTAGACGCTTGCATGCTGCCTTACTTCGTCTCCTCTCTCTCTCTCTCTTTCTCGTTTGAATATCTTACTGCTTAATTTCGTCTCTCCCCCTCTTTTCTCTCTCTCTCCGTCTCTCTCTCTCTCTCTCTCTCTCTCTCTCTCGCTCTCTCTCTCTTTCTTCTACACCGCCAGTCTCCTTTTCACTATACCCATTTTTCTCCACCTCTTCTTAAATAATAATAATGATATGCGCACAAAAAGTACGGTCACTTTCTACTCCTACGAATTATGCATTCATACTCAAGCCAAAAGGGAAAAACTGGTACACGTACAATTTTGGCGAAAAGGAACCAGGCTAAACGGAGACACTGCTAGACCTATTTGTCAACAGACTAGACTCTAATCAGCAAGGAAAAAATCCTAACCAGATCTCCAATAGCACTATGCCAGAACTAGAAGATTTCCAGAGAAAGTGCATGAGAACTTTGACAAATTTCCACAAACACAAGTGTTTCACTGATAACGTAAAGGCAAGGTACTTGAGGTGAATTTAGCCTTTGTCAATAGAACACGCGCCGCTTGCGTTACAACCGCCAATGCTTCGCTTCGATCTCAAAAAACATTTTTCGGTTGCTGGGTTATTGTTCATATATATATTTCCCTTTTGATATTTTGAACCTCTTTCCACCCGAAAAGGAAAAAAAAAGAAAAAGAAAAGAAAAAAAAACGCGACGTTACAACAAATTAACAAAAACACAAAGACCAAAAAATCAGCCTTATTATAAGTTTATGGTTTTGTTGTGGTTGTTTTTTAATTAGATTACAATACTTCGTTAATATCAATGTAAAATTCAAACAGTTGTGCGTCTTTGCTGTATTTCTCTTGGTTAAATTTTTTTATTGACAGTCAATTAGTTCAAAATAATTTTCCGGCCTAAATGTTCTTGAACTTTGAAAGTTTTATAGTTGTTGTTTTTTTAAACTAGTTTTCTAAAACAACTTTTTCACACTTGTTTTTAATTTAAAAAACTGTGATGTCTCTGGAACAGTACTAGTAAATATATCTTAAACATTAAAATAAAGCGTTTTCAACATGTGTGGCTCCTATCAAAATATCAATTTACAGCAACATCAACTTTAACAACAACAACAACGACGACAACGACATCAACAACAACGACGACAACAACAACATTAACAACAGCAAGAACATCAACAACATCACCAACAGCAGCAGTTATATTGACGACACTATGGAGCCCTTCGATAGTCACTAATTAATGTCAGTTCAGTGAAATAACACATCTGAAAACTGCAACTTACTTCTTCACCTTGCTTCTCTTTGTCCCACAATTTCAACATTGTCATATCAACACTTTTTTTTTCTATTCTATTCCTTACCATAACAGCCTTTTCTTTATTGTTGTAAAGTTTGGTCTCTGAAAACTCTGATAGAATAAAATTAATACTTGCGGTTTTGAAAACTGGGAATAGTTGCAAGTTTCTAACAGCCAATTTTTGGTAGCCTCATTGGTCAGAACGAACTAGATCTAACAGCCACTCTTCCAATAATGACCACGAAATGCCATCCACCAAGCAAGCTGTCAGAGGTGTGGACAATCGCCAGTAAAAAGTTCATATATGGTCAATCGTGACCAATTTCTCAAACTGCATACGCAATTAACAAGTACACACTTCCCTTACGCCAATGGAAACTCCCGAAAACACAAAATTAATAATTTAAAAGTAAAATAAAGACTCACATCCTCTCAATTTCTGCCTCCATTCCCTCACACACACACACACACACACACTATCACTCCCTCTAATATATATTTATGATATATATACTATATTATATTATAACATTACGTTATCTTACATAGAGAGAGATAAATATATAATTTATGTGTGCGCATGTGCACGCGACTAACCGACTAACCGAAATGTTTACTCTCTCTCTCTCTCTCTCTCTCTCTCTCTCTCTCTCTCTCTCTCTATCTCTTTCTCTCTCTCTCATTGTCTCTTTCTCTCACTCTCTCTCAAAACTAAAAATCGATTTCAAATAGTTATAATTATATGAATGGAATATAGAACTTTGTGTCGGATTCAGATTTTAACTATAACACAGCACTGTTTTGAAAAAAATGGAGAAATCATCTTTCTAGAAAAAATAACTAAATATCATACCTCTCTCATAATCATCTTGATCAGAACCACTTCGTCTTTACAGGCGCTATAACGTCATCCATGAAATATCGTGAGAATCGCACTGTCTCTAATGTCCAAGATTCGGCTCGAAGACTTCGCAATAGCCGTTTCGATGCCAAAACAATCCAATATGGCGGCTCCTTTGGCCGCGCGGGGAGTCGATTGCCTGCGTTATTTGCCTTTCGACGACAACGCAATCAAATTTAGAGATTTCCTCCTGTGGTAATCCGTCCCCGGTTGACAGGAGACAAATATTTGGTGTGTTGAGCAAACCATATCAGAGGCTCAGTCGTAAAGGCCGCCCAGGGTTGCTGTAATACTCCAAAAACCAGGGAAAATCGGGAGGGTTTTCCTAGAGGTCTTTTAATCTCTTGCCTTAAGACAAATGGTGATTACTTTCGGCGCTATAGTCATTTATTTAAAGTTCCAGCTCCAATAAAACTGAGGCTCAGTTAGGTCTTTGATCATCGTAATAGTGTTGGTGCCAATCGAAGCAAGTGGCATATCTAAACACGAGGATGTGCGTTGTAAACATATTTAACGTTAAAGTTTAACTGATTGAATTTTTGATTAAGGGGTTTAGGTAAAGGACATGTCAGCCACACCACAAATGTTGTTGTTGTTGTTGTTGTTGTTGTTGTTGTTGTTGTTGTTGTTGTTGTTGTTGTTGTTTTTGTGAGTGGATAAACGTTTCCCAGTTTGTCACACTCTTGGCGTATTGCTACTTCAAAAACGTATAGATGTACAGTTACATTCAGAAACACTTGGCTTCATGTAAAAAAAAAAAATGAAAGATAGTACAGAAATTATTATTAAGGCGGTGAGTTCTTGCGAGTATAATTTAATTGTATCTTAAAGTCTATTAAGTTTATTAAGAGAAAAAGCGAAAGAACATGTCCATTTTTAACACCTATAATCACAATTTTTAAATCTATTAAGTTTATTAAGAGAAAAAGCGAAAGAACCGAAGAATCTAACAGTTGTTGTTGTGAGAGTCCGTATGATAAATAAATACGTGTACTTTAGTTCTGTACCCCCCCCCCCCTCAAACTGAATCTTACAAATTCCTCATCCATATCTCTTTCTCTCAATTTTCATTAAGACATATACAGCACACCAAAGATTCTTTAAAGTGTGCAACAACAAAAAAAAAACATTTTCCGAACTATGTTTTTAAATCTAAAGAAACTAAGATTGATCATCTCATACAAACAGTACGAGATGTTTGGTATTTTTCCCGTAAATTGACTTTTCAATTTCAATCCATATACAAATATATTAAAATTTGAAGTAAGTTTAACTATACAAAGTGTTATGAATGATTGCGCTTTGACGTCAAGAGTAGTAAAAAACTCTGTGGGATTGTTTCATATCGTTTATGATTATCTATAATTATATACACAGGGGTGTATGTTATGAATTTCCTTAATCAAAACCTTAAGATCCTGCTAAATGGTGTACATGTACTGACTTATTTGAACACGTTTAATGAGCTGCAACCAAGTTTTTATCTTCCTGCTAAACGATGTTTAACCATGTGCTAAAGAAATAGCATGACAAGCCAATAATAGTTACACTCAGTTCACTAACAAAATTCATTTTTATACTTCTTGTTATTGCATAGTGTGACAATTTTTATAATCAATAGAAATATTTAGAATTAAAAATCTCATAAACATAATACTTTTGTCTTCGGGCGTCAAACAAGTGTGCTTTAGTGCAATTCATTATCATTTTGTTATCTCAAAGAAAATTCCGTAACGGGCTCGATTCATAATAATTGTTATCGACAGTTCAGATTAAGGGCGTTGTCTTTTAAGACAAAGAAGCCACACGTGCTATGTTTAGTGTATTACAATGAACTGAAAGCACACACAATTGAAAGAGAAACTGTTGGATGGACTTATATTGATCAACTTTTCGTTGTTTTCGTTTCTTTCTTGTCCTCTATCTATCTATATATCTATCAATCGCTCTAACTATCTATCTATCTATCTATCTATCTATCTATCTATCTATCTATCTATCTATCTATCTATCTATCTATCTATCTATCTATCTATCTATCTATTTATCTATATATCTATCTATCTATCTGTCTATCTTTGTATCTATCAATACATCTATCTATCGATCTATTTATCTGCCTTTTTTACCTATTAGTCTAATGTATTTATATGTCTATCGGTATGTCTTTCTCTATTCTTTCACTTCTTTTCCCAATCTCCGCTTCTGTCATACTCCGCTCCCTTTGGTTCTATCTTTTACTGCCTATATGCTTCTGTCTATTTGAACCACCACCCCTTTTCTATTATATTAATTTATCACTATAACCTTTCAATACGATTTGCAAAGAGAACATAGTTATCTTTACATTAAGAATGTCTCAAACTAAAAACTTGATGGAAAAGTTGGAATGAAAGATACTAAAGAGATATAAGTTTTCAAGGTAAAAAACACACCGGATGACTCGTTAAAAGGTTATTCAGTATATACGCTTTTCTAATTAACATATATTCTTTCTTAAAGTACATCCATCTACGGTCGGAAACGAATAATTTATCTATTTGAGTCGTTTAAAACCCGTCTGAGGAAAATGCCCGAAATTTTGGGTAATTTTGAGAGCTCTTGTTAACGTGTTGAAGGTCTGTATGGGTTTTAATTTGTTTTAATGGATGTTGTTTCTGGAGAGGCGAGTTATGGCTTCTTAAGCGGCCCACTTTGGAGTCCTGGACACTTCCTAGGACACGCGTGCGCAGTGATGACTTCCGGTCCAGGGGCGGAAGTGGACGCCTCCAAAGTGAGGCTTCGCGGAGACGAGATTTCCGTCAGTGTGGAGGTCAGATAACTAAGGTTTGAGAATCGACTGAAGCCTTGAGAGAGGGAGGAGGGGATGGAGAGAGAAAGTTGGAGAGAGAAAAGGAAGCGGAGGAGGGAGATAAGCGACAGGAAAGAGAGAGAGGGAGAGAGAGAGAGAGACAGACAGACAGAGAGACAGAGAGACAGATAGACAGACAGGCAGACAGTCAGACAGACAGACAGAGAGACAGACAGACAAACAAACAGACAGACAGATGCAGAGAGGCTGAGTGCATACTCAGAAAGACAAATATTCCAAAAAATGCAGACAAATAGAGACTTACTAGTGAGGATGGACGAAAAAGATAAGTAAGGACACATTTAACACATTGGCTTCAGGAACGGCATGGACAAGTATGGAGTGAAAGAGGTCTAGAGAAAGATGGAGGGAGATAAAGAGTGAAAAACAGTAAGAGAGATGGAACAAAGAAGAGGGGGTGATAGAACGAGAAAGAAAGAGAGATAAAGAGAGAGAGAGAGAGAGAGAGAGAGAGAGAGAGAGAGAGAGAGAGAGGGAGAGAGCTCAGGCGACGGGTTGAGTGACTATTCGGTAACAAGTTAAAAGGTACAGCTCAGAGCGCATTAAGATAATAGAAATTATAAACTTCATAAGTTGATTTTGATTCGAAAAAAAGAAATATAAGATAAATGAACTCGACCAAAATTGTTAACCAAATAATTATACGTTTTGAAAGCTAATATATATGCTCTGTCAACAAAATAATTGTTATTCTAACAACAAGTCTTAAAAAATCGTAACAAAAAAAAAATTAATACCAACAAATACAAAGCTTATATTTCTTTTTCATCTTCCTTTGATTAACTTTTTCTCCAGACACCTGGTCCTTTATCCTTCAGTTTTCCATCTAACCCTGTCCCCAATCATTGTCTACCAGTCTCCTCTATACCCCAGCTCCGAATACTCACACACACACTCTCTTAACTTCACAACTCAACCGTGGACTGGAGGGGGTGGTGACTACCCCTCTCTCTCTCTTTCTCTCTCTCTCTCTCTTCTTCTCTCTCTGCGTGCATCTCTCTCTCTGTCTCTCTCTCTCTGTCTCTGTCTCTCTCTCTCTCTCTCTCTCTCTCTCTCTTATCTCTGCCTCTATCTCTGTCTCTATCTTTCTCTCTCTTTTCTCCCTCCCCCTCTCCCCCTCTCTCCCTCTCCCTCTCTCTGTCTCTCCCCCAAAACACTAAGAAACTTGGGGGTAAAATCTAAGCGTACGTATGACCTCTCAGGGTAAAATCCAATTTCCTATCCCGTGCTAGCATCTATCCCGGCGCTCACCCCCAGAAGACCATTAAGCCACACACCTATCGCACTACAAAACCCATTCTAGCCATTATTCGCTTCTGGTTATCACCCCTTTACCGCGGGACCCCACGAAACTCGAGCCGGGTAGGGAGCGAGATTGAGAATGGGCTAGAGTAACTCGCTAGACAACTAGACAACTAGACAACGAAAAAAAAGTTAAAACGTTAAAAAGAACAAGACAACGCACAACAAACTTCAGACAGGGCGACGCCAAGGTAGACAGTTTTTCAGATGCGGGGGAAACTCGGATGGAGCTGGATGCCTATCAGTTTCTATCGGGACGATGCCATTAATGTTGCTGTCTCGATTTTCAGGCCGTTATTTTTAACGTCTTGGACTGATACGGGACGCAACGCACACTCGCGGTTATCTCAGCGCCATTCTTCCACCCAAAAAAACCCACCTCGTCGTATCCTCCTACTTTGTAATTGTATCCGTCCCATCTCTCCTTATTCCTTTTTTTTCTTCATTACTCAATGTTGAAGTGACCCTCCTCTTCTGTTTTAGGTTTTAGTTTGACGATAACTTATCTATACGCAAAAAAAGTTAATAACATTGATATCTACAACCCAACCCTAAAAAAAAAACAAAAAACAAACAATCAGAACAAAACAAAAAACACCACCACCATTACCACTACCACCACCGCCACCATCACCACCACCACCACCATCACCACAAACAACAACAACAACAACAACAACAACAACAACAACAACAACAACAACAACAACAACAACAACAACAGCAACAACAAAAACAACAACAAAAACAGCAACATCACATTCTTAAAATGAAATTATATATCTCCCCTTTTTTATTTTCTGGCTCGATAATTTGATGACGCAATCAAATTTCTGCACCACACTTTTTTTTTGCTCCTGGATAAGTTCTCAGGAAGCATAAACTATTTGGAGGGACTTGTCACCGTGAACAAAATAATTATTCTTCATTACAACTCCTGCCATGCGCTTGCGATAACAAAACTGTTGTAGTAATGACGGTTTGTGTCTTTGTTTGTGTGTTTTGTTTCGTTGTTTAGCGTGCCACAAGAAAACTTCATGTGTGACAAAAGTATTAATCTTTGTGTTGAAAAAATAAGTTTCAATGATATGCTTAAGCAATAGGGGTAGTAAGTGGTGAGTACCAAAATGTCATAAGAGTAGCTCTCGACAAATGGTGTTATTTTTACTATTTAAACTACCGTTAGTTTGAGATCTTAGTTTATAGTACCGTTATACTCACCACTGTTAAGCTTTGAAAGGCAACAGTAGCTCAGACGGTCTGTAATGTAGACTGACCAAAGCGTTCATATGATCTCTCACAGACTGACCATACTTATTTTGGAGGAACAATCTTCGAATTCCAGCAGCATATGGCCCTCGTCTCTGTCTATGGGAAAAGCCACATCGCTCTGGGGTAGAGCACCGGCTTCCAACGCAGTAGGTCTGTGGTTCGAACCCTGGCGATGTTGCCCCCTACTGGTTGGGTCCGTGTCAGTTTAATGTGACCGGCTGAGAAAGGTTTCATGGTATATCCACCCTGTTTAGTGTGTAGCGGGGGGAACGGTGGCCCTGGGGTAGAACACCGGCTTCCGATGCGGTAGGTCCGTGGTTCGAGTCCTGGCAATGTTGCGCCTTACTGGTTGGGTCGGTGTCAGTCTAATGTGTCCGGCTAAAACATGAGTCATGGTATCTCCCCCCCTGTCTCGTGCGAGGCAGTACATAAAATTGTCAGACGTTAGTCTTGGGGCTCGTCCACAATATTGTTTATATAGTGTTGAAGGTTAAACCCACTTGACTACTTAACAACAACTCCGTCTATGGTTTTCATTTCTTTAGGGAAACCTATGGACCGTTACATTTTATCAAAGATTATAAAATAGATGAGTCTCGCAACTAGCTAATCCGTTAGGTTATGAAAGCTTTCTAGATTTGTCTTTAGTTGTTCTTTTTTTTAAAACACAAACGCCGAGGACTAATAATAGCGCTTTGTGATCACAACTTGGAATCAGAATAATTATACGGATTAACTTGCGTAAATAAAGTTAATTATCTCCCTTCGCCTAATGGGATAGTACGTTCTTGTAAGTCATGAAAAACACACAACTCACTGTTTCACTTTGTTTGAAATCTGTGTAATATTCTTTAGCTATCTTTTTTTTTTCACTCAAATTCACATCTTTACGTGTATAGAATACATCAACCAGCTAGTTAGCATTTTTATGTTTCTCAGATTTCCTCCAGCGTTCCAATAACCTCTCCTTGTATTTCTTATTATATTTGGACGTTTTTAATTCTTTTTTCTTTTAAGAGCTTCATATTATTTATTTTATGCATGAATAAAAAATTACAGTAACTCCGTTTTTGTTATTTATCTATCATTTCTCTCACTCTCTCTCTCTCTCTCTCTCTCTCTCTCTCTCTCTCTTTCTGTTAGTGCCTTCAAAATCAGTCTCTTTAAGGCTCTCCATCCTCTCTGTCTCTCGCACTCTCTTTTCCCATCTCTCTCTCTTTCTCTCCCTCTCTCTCACTCACTCTCACACACTCTCTCTCTCTCTCTCTCTCTGTCCGGAATCTTTGTTTAACACATACATCTCTGGAAGTGATAAATAGCTCCCTTGACCTCTGTGATATTTCAGGGTGAGTAAATGAATGGGCTAGCATAATTCAAACCATCAATGCAACATGTAATAATAGTGCTAAGAATAGAAAGATTAAGATAAATGTACCCTACTTTCAAGGAATGTTTTGTGTGCGAAGAAGAAAAAAATGGTGAAGTCGATATTTCGTATACAAGAAATAGATAGGACTCAAATATAATTATTAATAGCTGCAGAAACAAATCTTAGTATAAGATATACATGAATGGGTTATGCATAGAGTTTTAAAATATGATTAATACCCACGAGCAAAATTACATGTATAATAGAATATGAATAGGCAAAAAGAGAAATCAAAGTAAAGCAAGACTCAAACGACAACGACTGGGACACTTATTAAAGAGAAACAATGGCTACAAAGAATTAGTACAGTAAGTCCTCGCAATAGTTAAAAAAGGGGTGGGCAAATATTAAGGTTTAGTACAAATCCTTAACATCATCTCTATAGCTACGTATTAACGTTTTTAAAGACAAAAAAGTGAAAAAAATTACAATTATTATATTCTGTTTTTTAACTAGTGAGCTGAGTAGATCTCTGTCTCTGTGTCTGTTTGTATGTCTTTCTGTTTCTCTCTCTCTCTCTCTCTCTCTCTCTCTCTTTCTTTTTGTCTATTCCTCTTTCTTCATCTTTATTTATCTGCCTGCCTGCCTGTGTGTCTCCCTCTCTCTTTTAGTCTTTTCCTTTTTCTCCCTCTCGCTTTGCCTTTCTCTGAAAGACTTAGCTTATAGTGAAAGAGATAGATAGACAGAAAGAGACAGAGAGAGAGGGAGATGCTATACATCTTTAACGTTCTCTTTCAATTCTCCTCAAAGGGATTTACCCCCTATTTAGTTTATCTGTTTGACTCTGTCTCTTCTCTTTCTAATTCTTTGTTCCTGTCTCTCTGTTTATCTGTCTCACTTTCTCTCACTATCTCTCTCTCTTTCTCTCTCACTTTCTCTCTCTCTGTCTCTCTCTTTTTTTTTTAAACGACTGACCGAAACGTTTACTTTTATGCATCTCTCTCGATCTCATAAACTAAAATCTACATACAATATATTTGCTATGTTTCTTTGACTCTTTTATTTCCTCTGCCTTTTTCTCTGTCTGTATGTATTATGTCTCTCTCTCTCTCTCTCTCTCTCTCTCTCTGTCTGTCTCTCTCTTGCTCTCTCTCTAAAAGTACCTGCAACGTGCGGTGGATTCATCTCTAAATCTTGAGAGACAAAGCATCTCCCCCCCCCCTCTCTCTCTCTCTCTTACTATCTCTGTCGATTTCTTTATCTGCCTGTGTTTATTAGCCTTTTAAATTTAGATCTAGTCTATAGTAGACCACAAAATGATGTTAGTTTTTATTTTAATCGTCTTGGTTTTCTTCCCTTTTATTTATATCTGTGTATCTCTCTCGACATATTTTTTTACATTTGGTAGTTAGATCATTTTATCATACATCATTATTTTTCTTTTTTCCTTTGTTGCTATTTTTATATTAATATTTTTCTCCCAATCTGTTAATCTATCTTCTTCTAATTCTTACTAGAACAATGATGTTGTAATAAAAACAAAAAAAACTGTTTTTCTTATGAGCAGGTGAAACCAAGACGTGACCAAAGAACGTAATGTTGACATTTTGAAACCGAAGATTTGAAGATCCTTTATGGATTAACTTCCCTATTAATCTCACTAATCTTAATCCTTTTTCTGTTTTCTCTCTCTATCTCTGTTAGTGCCTTCAAAATCCTTCTCTCTAAGGCTCTCCCCCTCTCTCACTCTCGCACTCTCTTTTCCTATCTCTCTCTCTCTACGGAATCTCTGTTTAACACATACATCTCTGGAAGTGATAAATAGTTCCCTTGACCTCTGTGATATTTCAAGGTGAGTAAATGAATAGGCTAGCGTAATTCAAACCATCCATGCAACATATAATAATAGTGCTAAGAATAGAAAGATTAAGATAAATGTACCCTACTTTCAAGGGTTTTTTTGTGTGCGAAGAAGAAAAAAATAGTAAAGTCGAAATGTTGTATACAAAAAAAGATAGGACTCAAATATAGATAATAATTGGTAGAGAAAGAAATCCATTTAGCATAAGATATAGATGAACGGGTTATGCGTTGGGTTTTAAAGTTTGATCAATATCAACAAGAAAATTTCATATATAATAAAATATAAAGAAGAAACAAAGAACAATTTAAATGACATCGACTAGGACACTTATTAAAGAGCAACAATGGATAACAAGAATTAATACAGTAACTGCTCGCAATAGTTAAAAAGGGGAACAATTTTTAAACATTGTGGTAATTTAAGATCAGATGAAATAATTGCTTTAAAGAAAAAAAAATTATGGACCGATTATAAAAAAAATGTCTATAAGCTTAACTAAGTTTTTAATTTTAAAGACCAAAAATGCAACAAATTTACAAGTATATTCTGATTTTTTAACAAGTGAGCTAAGTAGATCTCTGTCTGTATGTCTCTGTGTCTGTTTTATCTCTCTCTATGTCTGTCTATTTCTCTTTATTCCTCTTTGTCTGGCTGTCTGCCTGTCTGTCTCGCTCTCTCTTTCTGTGTTGTTCTCTTTCATCCTCCCCCCTCTCTCTCTTTCTCTCTCTCTCTCTCTCTCTCTCTCTCTCTCGCTTTCTGTTTCTCTGAAAGGCTAATAGGGAAAGAGGTAGACAGACATAAAGAGAGGGAGACAGAGAGAGAGTGAGAGAGAGAGAGTAGAGAGTAAGAGACAGAGATATACTGTGCATCTTTAACGTTCTCTTTCAATTTTACTCAGTAAGATTGAACATACCCTGTTTGTCTCTTCTCTTTCTCCTTCTTTGTTTGTGTCTCTCTGTTCATCTCTCTCCCTCCCTCCCTCCCCCTCTCTCTCTCTTTCTCTCTCTCTCTCTCTCTCTCTCTCTCTCTCTCTCTCTCCATGTTTTAAACCACTAACCGAAACGTTTACTTTTAGGCATGTTTGCTAAGTTTCTTTGACTTTTTTCCTCTGTCTTTTTTTCTCCATGTATGTATGTATTCTCTCACTCTCTCTCTCTCTCTCTCTCTCTCTCTCTCTCTCTCTCTCTCTCTCTTACTTCCTCAAGACAGCCTAAAACGAAACACAAGTAAATCCACACAAGTAGAAGAAAACGCCAATGAAATAATGCCACACAAGTTGTAAACTTGGCTTAAGCAAACAAAGTCTAACATTAGTAAATTAGGCGGGGACGAATAGGCGCCTGGCCGAGCTGTTTCCAGTTTCCAACTCACCGTATCTGAAAGAGCTCCAAGCGTCTCGTCGTTTACGTTCGCTTTTCCGAGCGTGTTGTATTCGCTTCTCCGAGCGTGAGGAAGAATCATACTGAACGACAGCGCCCAATCTTCTCTAAGTGTTCGAGTATCGTAGCACTATCAGCATGGTTTACTTAGTTCTGATTCACCGTTCTATATTTAATTTACGTGCATGTATCTGTATGTTTGACTGAATAGTTGCCTCTTCCCTCCTGTTTCTCTATATAATCGTCTTCCCGTTTGCCTGTCTGCCGTCTTACTATTTTCTCTAAGTGTTTGGGGGTCCGTGGTTCGAGCCCTGTTGATTTCGCTCCCTTTTGGTTGGGTCGGTGTCAGTTTAATGTGACCAGCTGAGACAAGAGTCATGGTATCCTCGCCCTGTCTTGTGTGTGGTAGCATGTAAAATTGCCAGACGTCATACTAGGGCCCCGTCCACAATATAGCATAAATAGTGCTGATGTTGGACGTTAAACCAAGTCAACTACAACTACTTCTCTAAGTGTTCTAGTAGTAATGCTATCTAAGACTCTAAACCCATCTTTCTATCTTTCATGTGTGACTGAATAACTACATATTTCTTCCCTTTTCTCTGTACACTAATCTTCCCTTTTGTCTGTCTGCCTTCATGCTATCACGTCTAAATGTTCCCTTACTTTTACTAACACTGGCTATGGTCCATTTTTCTTTCTATAGTGCGTATTCTCTATGTTTGTCTAAATAACTACCTGTCTCTTTTCTTTTCAGTTTATACAAGTCTTCTCGTTTGTCTGCCTGCCTTCTTGCTTGTAAATATTTAGCCCTTTCTGTCTCTGCTTACAACGTAGGCGAGCTCGTCTTTCAATCGCTCGAGGTGTTAATCTATTCTTTATTTCTGTTGCGATTCAATGTTTCTTTTAATCGTTCCTCTCACTCTTTTCATTTGACTACAACTTTGTTTCTCTCTTTTACTGGCTGTACACCCTCTCTCAAATATATCTGCCTCTCTCTCTCTCTCTCTCTCTCTCTCTCTCTCTCTCTCTCTCTCTCTTTTTTTTCCTTCTCCCCCTGTTCTCTTCTATCTGTTTCTTACACCCTCTCTATTTCTTTCTATCTTTCTTTCTTTCTTTCTTTCACACTGGTAATTCTTTTCTTCTCAATCAAACTGCTGCTTTGAGACATTGAATGGAAATAGATCTAGATTTACAGGATTCACCACAATAATAGCCATCATAAAAATGTGTTAAACGAAACCATTATTTATTTTTTTAACAGCATCGATTTTCTGCAACGGAATTGATTCAGCTCTTTCCTCACGTACCACTTTCACATTTTCACTTTCTCCGATTATTTCATAGGATCTTCATGATTTTAATTACAATAAACAAACTCAATAATTATTTTGTAAAACAAAAATAAACGGAAATATTCCCATGCATTCAAAGAACTTTAGTTCATTAGGGGGAAAGGAAAAAGCTTCCCTTGAACAATAAAACCCAACTATTATAATTGCTACCGGTCAAACATCCCCACTTAAAGCTTTCTTTCTGGAAGATGGACCCCTAGACCCTAATAATTATTCTGAGAGCAATGGGCCAGCAACCAGCAAGCAAGGGTAAGAAAAATCTCCTAGGTTGGCGGACTTGTCAATGGACGTGTCCGAAATGTAATGAGATGTCAGAGAGACAAGCGATAAAAACAGGGGAGGCTCTTCCTCCTCTCTCAGGAGCAAGCCTAAATGTGATGAGAGTCTACGCAGAGCTGCTAACCTATTTGGCCATCAAACTGTAGACACTCACCCTACAAGGTCTCAGAGAGTACATGAGAAATGTCCGATAAAATGATGTATAGTTGGCAGCGGATCCGGTCTACCGTGAGCGAACGGGCGCGTGCTGGCCACACTTTTAAGATGGATGGATGACGGCGCCTTTCTCTGATGATGACCCTTTGGATAACGTGGGAATTGTACTCCCTGTTTCTGACCACTTCTAGTTCTATCAGTTTTCTGTATCCACCAATTTCTGGGCTGTTCAGTCCTGAAAACGCTCGTTGCTAAAATCATGCTGTATGTAGATAGCTAGATTTTACCATCCATGCTGCTTCTATTTCTGTCTGTTCTCTTCTAAAAATATAAAAAAAAAATTCTGTGTTTGAAATATGAATAGGCCGTCTTGCTTTTTTTAGCATGACAATTAGTGATAAGAATAGGAGGTATTTGAGTTGGTTTAACATCCAAAATCAGCACTACATAGGCTATATTGTGTACGGGCCCCAAGACTGACTTCTGAAAATTGTATGTGCTGCCACGCACGAGACAGTGCGGGGGTGCCATGACTCCTGTCTTAACCGTTAACATTAAACTGACACCGACCCAACCAGTAGAGAGCGAAATCGTCAGGGCTCGAACCTCGGACCTTTTGGGTCGGAAGCCGATATTTTCCCCACAACGGTGGGAGGTCTCGTCATTCAAATTTACATTACTTGCATTGGTATCTTAAAACTGCGAACCAATAGAACACTATGTTTTACTTAACAATATTAATTTATTCTCCATTTTCCTCAATGTATTCTTTCTCACTACCTCCACTGCCACAACCACCACCATCACCACCACCACCACCACCACAACCACCACCACCACTACCACCACCATCACCACTACCATCACCACCACCAACATCATCATCATCATCATCATCATCATCATCATCATCATCATAATCATCATATCATCATCATCATCATCATCATCATCATCATCATCATCATCATCATCATCATCATCATCATCATCATCAACATTATCATCATCATCAACATTATCATCATCATCATCAAAATCGTCTTCTTCTTCTTCTTCTTCTTCTTCTTCTTCTTCTTCTTCTTCTTCTTCTTCTTCTTCTTCTTCTTCTTCTTCTTCTTCTTCTTCTTCTTCTTCTTCTTCTTCTTCTTCGTCGTCGTCTTCGTCGTCGTCGTCGGCTTCGTCGTCGTCGTCGTTGTCCGCGTCGTCATCGTCGTCGTCTTCTTCTTCTTTTACTTCTATTTAATTTTCATCATATCTTTTCATCCTTTTCCACTCCCCACTCTTTTTTTAATCATTCTCCCTCTCCCCGCTATTCCACCTTTTACTATCAATAGCCTCTATCTCTTCTCCTTTTCCTTAATTCCACCCAAAGAAGATTGCCTATTTTTCGCCCGGATGTAATCTCTCAGATTGGATCTGCTCAGACGCCTCATAGTCCTGGGCAGTCGGCAGCAGTCATATCATCTGCCGGGCTTTCCCGCTACATCTGTATTTGCTATTGCTTTGCAAACTACCCCACCCGACGACTAGCATTCCGAGCAATATTAGTTTTCCAGCTCTACGATTGAATTTGTCCATATCGGCCCCCAGGTCTAATCCCAGAATTCCGACCGGTTCCGTTGTTAGCTCCCACAGTATTCTGACTTTGCGGATGGCCGTGGAACCAGCGCTTGTCATCGTTTCTCGTCGGGATGGCCACGCTGATTGCTGTTTCCCATGTAAAATTTTCGCCTGATAAATGAACACTTAGCGTCAACCGTGGATCACAGCGCCAATCGCGCTTTTGTAAATAATACATCGCTAGAGCTGGAATGGTCAACAACAAAAAGAGAGGGAAAAAAGGGAAAATTGTACTGAACAATTATCATGCGAAATCCATTCGTCTTGATCTAACTTTAGAGTTTCTCTAATTATTAGTTTTGTAAACTTCATCTTCACAATCATTGGCATCGTCATTTTCCTCCTCTTCCTCCTCCTCCTCCTCATCCTTATTTCGATCAACATAACCAATATCATCATAATAATAATCATAACAGTCATCACCGCCATCATCATCATCAACATCATAGTCATCATAGTCACCATCGTCATCAACATTATCAACATAATCATCATCATCATCATCTTCATCATCATCATCATCATCATCATCATCATCATCATCATCATCATCATCATCATCATCACCACCACCATCAGCATTATCATAGTTATCACCATTACCGTTCTGACTACCATCAATATATTCATCATCATTTGGATCATGTTACTCGCCAACAACGACAATAATATCATAAACACTGTCGTTATTTTCAATTCAATTATCATTTTTTAATCTCCGGTGGTGAATATTATTGTCATCATTATTCGTAGGTTCATCTTCAATCCAAACATGTTCATCGTTATATAGAACATTGAATTTTCAAAATTATTGTTAGCAAGGAAAAACCTATATTTTTGCTTTACGCCAAAAACGAACATCATAATGGTCAAGGCACGTTTTGCCATCCATGTTCTAAGCACGTCTATCGTCTAGACTTCCCCATCCATTCGTACAACTTTATCATGATAGAAATAAAATCTGCCAAGTGTAAACTTTATATAAACAGAACAAGAATATTATTAAACATCCGGTATTTTGGGATTAAAAAACTCATAATTCACTCCCATGGTTGATATTTGTAAGATAAACAAATATGCCCTTCGTGTTGCCACTGTGTTTATGGTGACACGGTTAAAATGTTCTATGCCAAGGATGATAAAAACAGAGGAACAGTGAGATGATGAAGTTGGCCAATGTACGAAGTCAGATAGTTTAAAGGATACATAGAAAAAAAGATTATATGAAATACATGTACATACACTCGTTGAGGAGAAGGAGAGAGAGAGAGGGAGAGAGAGAGAGAGAGAGAGAGAGAGAGAGAGAAAGAGAGGAAAGGGAGAGAAAGAGCATCTATCGTTTTAACAGATTTATATGTTACAATACAATAAAGAGAGGAAGCGGGAGAGAAAGAGAGAGAGAGGGAGACAGAGAGATAGACAGACAGACAGGCAGACAGACAGACAGGGGAAGAGAGAGAGAGAGAGAGAGAGAGAGAGAGAGAGAGAGGGAGAGAGAGAGGGCGAGATAGAGAGAGACGGATAGACTGAAAGACAGAGATGCAGAGAGAAAAAGACAGAGACAGAGAGAAAGATAGAAAAGTGTCATATAATAGTTTTCCTTAGGTAACATTCAATACAGCTGTAAACACGGTAACAAAGAAAAAAGGTTCAAAACAAAAAATATCTAAATTCAAATGATAAACACTTAAATCCAACTAAAATTAGTCAGTAAACCCCTCGAATTTACACCAATCCTCTGGTTTTGCTAGAAAATCTCCTGAATCCACCGCTTGTTTTACATCTCTCATCACTTAATTCACTAAACATTTTTTCATAAACATATCTGCCTCCTTCGTTTCTCGCAATGAATTGTTAGTATTTTGTTACGTGTTTTCTTTTATAGCTGCGGTATATAATGTTTGCATGTTTGTCTTTTGATTGTTTGTTTGTTTGTTTGTGTGTTTGTTTGTTATGATGTATCATACCAACCTCTTTAGCTTAGTCTAGGTTTAGCAATTTTTATTGTAATTTTTCCTCTCTTTTTTTTTGAAAATTCAGTAGCCACCTTCTATATATCTCAATCTATATCTACACGTCTGAATGATTTCAGTTTAACTCTCATTAATTTTCCTCTTTCTCAGTGACGGTCTCTAGGCACCGCCTGTCTGTCTGTCTGTCTGTCTATCAGTCTGTCTGTCTGTCTGTCTGTATGTCTCTTTCTCTCTCTCTCTCTTCTCTCTCTCTCTCTCTCTATCTCTCTCTCTCTCTTTCTTTCTCTCTCGCTCTTTCTCTTTCTTTCACTATTTGACTGTCTCTCTGGGCCTCCCATTCTGTCTGACTCTCCATTTCTCACTTTTCTCTCTCTCTCTCTCTCTCTCTCTCTCTCTCTCTCTCTCTCTCCCTCCCTTCCTTTTTTCTCTCTTCCCCTGTTTGTCTCTCTGCACCCCTCACTCACTCCCACTCTCTCCTCCCTCTCTCTCTCTTTCTCTCTCTCTCTGGATTTTGCTATTATTAACTTATAGAAAGCTCGACGTCTGTCATCACTTTTCTCACTAAATGTCTTCTTTTGCGTTCCTAAACAATAATATTCAGTTCCCTTCGTTTCTCGCAATAAATAATTATTTTTTTCTTATGTGCTTTCTTATATAGCTGTAGTATATATTTTTGGAATTGTATTTGTTTGTTTGTTTTTATCAAATATTATAACAACCTTTTAGCTAAGTTTAGGTTTAGCATTTTATTTAGTAATTTGTCTTCTTTTTTTTCAAAATTCAGTAGCCAATTTTTCTATTTCTCTATCTACATCAACACGCCTGAAGGATTCACATTAAACTATCACTAATTTTCCTCTTTCTGTGACAGTCTTGTCTTCACTTTTCATTCACAACTCTCTTTCCATGAATGTCTGTGCCTCCCATTCTGTCTGACTCTCTCTCTCTCTCTCTATCTCTCTCTCCCTTCCTCTCTATTTCTCTCTGCACCCCAATTTTTTTACTCTCTCCCACTCTCTCTTTCCCCTCTTTCTCCCTCTGTCGCTCTCTCTCTCTCTCTCTCTCTCTCTCTTTCTATATCTCCCCCCCCTCTCCAAACATCTTATGTCCCTGGTGCCCCACACATGTTTTACTGACCTGTCTTTATCTGGTCGCCACAAGCCCAGGCTTGCAGGGTGGCGCTGACAGACATGGAGCAGAAACCTATCTGTTTTCCTGGGTCCTGACTCTCTATACAACTACAGTGTATGTACTACCACGGCCATTTTGCTCTTTAAGGGGATTGTTGTGGACATCGCAGAGAAAAAGTGGATGTTATATATTACACGTGGAGTAATATGAGTTAATTACTTTGATAATGTTTAGAAAAACAACAACAAAAACAACATGAACAACGATAACAGCAGTAGCAGCAACAGCAGTAACAATAACAGCAGCAACAACAACAGCAACAACAAAGTATATGGCTTATATTATGAAGAATTATAAGAAAAAATATGAACATAGAATCCTAAGCACCGTTTCAAATTAACGTGAACCTTTGGGAACCATAATGCATTTTCAAAGATATTTTAGTGAACGTAGCTTTATTGGAAGCAACAACCACGATGCCCATTCTCGTATACATCCTTCATCCACAGAGGAATATAATTACAACAATAAAACAGTTTTAAGTTAAACGTTTTCCCTAAGGTTTTCAAACAATCCTAAACGAACGAGATTTAACATGTCCGTGCAACCGACTGAATTATGGGGCATTTTTTGGATGGTATGGAATTATGACCCTCCTGATCTCTAACCAGGTTTTCTACCGACTGAGCTGTCTTCCCCCCAGACAACGCCTCACATCCCCTTTTCCAGTTTTCAAAAGCGCTGAATAGCTCTGTTACCAGAGAAGAATGTTGTGAATGAGATACCTAAGTATTTGGACATGTTACACAATAATGTAATATTAAAAACAAAACAAAGAGTCGTTTTTGCTTGCCTATGGGTGGCACATATCTTTGTTTGGCATAGAATAAAACATATTGAACCTGGTTTGTCATGATTTTTACTGGACATGAAACGTAATTTCTTTTAGTCGTTTCTCTTTTTCTCACACACAAAAAAATAATTGCGTCTTCTGAAACATAATAAATCGATAAAACTGTTTTAGGCTAAAAAGTTTCCATAAGTTTTTCAAACAATCTTCAATTAATGCTTGTGCCAGTGTTTAATCAATTTGTTTATTGGCCAGTGCATTGGGTGTTTAAAGTTTGAACCCCATAGAGACTCGCCAGTCCTTGTATACAACCCCTGCCCTTCCGATCCCCCCTCCCCCACTTTTTTTTCCTACCGAAATTCTGAACGAATCAGTAACAAGACGGTTGAAAAATGTACGATGTACCTCTTTCGGCAACTCTGGTCGTAATCAGAGTTGAATAGGTCTAACAGGTGGACCACAGAAAAACAAAATATATATATATAAGGAATTCCAGCTTTCATACAATGGTGTAACGATACTTCGCCTTGATCGTCAAGATATTTTGGTTAAACACATACCACACGGTATGTAAAATGTTGACTCATTGTTATGAGTGAAAAGGCTAAATGAATTTTGAACATAACAGAAAATAATAGCAAAAACGAGAAGACAAAAACTTTAAATTCGTTTTTCAATATCACTCTGAAACATATTATACCATCATTGCTCTTCATCATCATAGTTATCATCATAACGATCATCATCATCATCATCATCATCATCATCATCATCATCATCATCATCATCATCATCATCATCATCATCATCATCATCATCATCATCATCATCATCATTATCATCATCATCATCATTCATCATCGTCGATATCATCACCATCATTGTTAAAACTTGGTTTTCTGACGCTGTGAACAGATTTCACTTAAACAGTTTCATGGACAAATTGAGGAGCTAGGTACTTGTAAATCGCGTAGAATTTCAGCATGACAATGATTTGCTACTTGTCTACAAAATGAATATTGTAAAGGATTAAGCTTCATTCATATTTATGATGGGCGTTTACTTTTCCCCCGAATGTTTGGTATTTTTTTAGATTGAGGGGGGAAAGTATCAGCATTAATCTACAACAAAATGTTACTGAAGGTTATAACTTATATTTAAGGTTTCTTTACTGTATGAGAAGTAAAAAATGAATGGAAAATTTTAAAAAATCCTATCACAAGGATAAAATTTTTTTTTTTTTCGTAAAAAAGGGCAAAGAGGATTGCATTGTATGGTAGAGGTATATTCCAAATTCCTGGAAAACAAGAATATAAGTACATATACCTGATAAACATTATGTAACAGTACTCCTTCAAACAATGCTAATTATGACCAAAATAATTGTATCTCTTTTCATGCCTCGTTCCATCTTGCTGACACGTACCACGGGAAAGTACACAAAACAGCTCTTCAGAACTAAAAATTAGAAGTTAGTTCAACCATAGATCTACTTCATTGTGTTGTAAATGCAGATTTTTATCTATGCTTGGGGGAGAAAAGGACTATGAATCTAATGTAATTTGTCAAAGTGACAGTAATTGGTTTTCAACGCCGGTGAGTCGACACCAAACGGCAATAACTCTCCATACACAAGCCTAGATCTACATCACAGCTAGATCGCCATCCACACGAAGTTGTTTTTTTTTCCCTCTGCTTTATGGTAATGTTGCAAAACCTAGATAAACATAAAATATCTTAAGAAGTAACATGATGTTGACGTTCTCAAAACGCTAAATAATAATTCGTGTGTGTTGTTGTTGTTGTTTTTTGTTTGTCTTTTTTTTCTGTTGTTGGGGGTTTTGGTGGGTGTTCAGTTTTTGTAATTTCAAATTAGGTGCTTTTAGGTTTAACACATCACGAAATTAAAACAATGATAATAAGGAAATAGCAATATTAGCAGTAACAACAATTAGGACACTTAAAGTGTAGGCCTACATTGAGGTTCTCACTCAAAATTCACAATGAATATTACATTTTTTGCGAGTGTAAAGTGGTAAGGAAACTAAGTCCAACAAAATTTCTCTGGACTTACTAGGAGGAGTTCGGAGCTTGCAAGTCTCGTCTCCGTGATCGGATTTTCCGAGAAATCTAAGGGGACAAAAATAGCAACCAACCAGGATAACGACAACGATTGGGCATATCAAGACGCCCCTCAAAAGGATGGAACTACTTAACATGTTCCGACAGTTATTGGTAATAACTTTTTAACCATTTTTCCAGTTTCAGTTTGATTTTATTGCGTCAGCACAATAAAGGCTACACTGTAAACGGGTATCAAGATTAACGCCTGACAGAGTCAAGGTGAAGATACCATGACTCCTGTCTCACCTTATCACATATTACTGACACCAATCCAACCAGAAGTGACGAAATTGGACAAAAAATCCATGTGTTAACTTGTTAAAACCTGCAAGACAATGATGACTGTTAAAAACGATTTACAGGATACATGGAATTTCACAAAAGTACAAGTGTCTAAACATTTTTTTATGATGGACAGTTTAAAAAAAAAAAATATATATATATATATATACCCCCCCCAACCCCCTTATTCTACAGTTTACTAATACCACCCCAACAGCTCTCTTTGTGTAAACCCTCAAAAGGGTGAACTGCGATTTCGTAACTCCCTACTGATTAACTTGTTAAAACCCTCAAGACAATGAAGGGTAAAATAATTTATAGGATACATGGAATTACTCATGTATTTCACAAAAGTACAAGTGTCTAAACATTTTTTTTATGATGTAATACTATATATAAATATAACATTAGATTAAGTGTGGCTTTAAAGCTTAATATTTTACTAATTGAACTTCGTTTACTTCAATTATCTAAATAACCATGGTAACTTTTTCTATCAGTTGATGGTTTTCATTGTCTCCCCTTTCTATAATTCCACTCATCGTACGTTACAACGCCTCTTTTAGCTGCAAGCTACCAAACTTAATTTTTCTAGACTTAGCATGCAAGAAAGAAAAATGACTTAACATCAAGTCTAGTCTGTGTTAGATGTGCTTAACATCATTTCTAAACTTAGTAAGATATACTTAGCATCCATCATAGTAAATACTGCCTTTATAGTAATTACTAAGGTGCCGGTGTTGCCTTTAAAGGTACTACTATATTACGTTAAGCGTTGCGCTAAGCCAAATCGTATTTTGGAGAAAAGAAGATCACAGGAACGCAATGATTTCGTGACAATGAGAGATATACCAACGCCCTCTTCCTTATTTTGTAACCCGAAAGAATTAAGTCTAGGGGCTCAATAACAGAACGGTACGGGACACTATACTGGGCTATCTTTCTTTATCTTGAAATGTCGAAGAAGGAAAATCCTTAATTGACAATCGTCTTTGCCGGTATCGTGATTTGTACCAGTCACGAATGTAATATTAAACGTGATCACCGAAAAAAAAACCCGTTGGTGATACAGACATTTACTTTATAATTTGCAGGAACCTATAAAAAGTTTTAGAGTATCTATTAAAATGGCAAATCTATTTACAGCCTCTAAGATTACGCTCGATCTATGGCTTTCTTATTGCTGAATTCGACAGGACACGAGAAGTTCTTTCATAAGCTAATTCAAAATAAGATTCGAAAGTATAGTTGGAGGGCAGGGTTGGTGGGTTTTTTGGTGTATAATTATCTTTCTACTTTTAATTTGACCATTCACACAAAAAACAACAAAACTGTAATAGTAAAGGCAATTTTCTGTATATTTTTCAATCGGTCAATTTTGGTTTAAAAATACACTAAATTTTTTTGGTTATACTAAAAATTTTTATGTAAAACTTTACAAATTAATCATCTCTTTCTCCGTTTGTATCTCTGTCCATATCAGCCTGTCTCTGTCTCTCTGGCTGTCTGCCTGTCTGTATCTCTCCATTCTCTCGCAGTCTCTCTCTCTCTCTCTCTCTCTCTCTCTCTCTCTCTATTTCTTTATACTATGTCTTAATCCATCTTTTTTGCGTCGTCGTCATCTTCCCCCCACTTCTCCGGAACTCTCCCACGCCTCTTCTTCCTCTTCTACTTCTTCTTTTTCTCCTGATTTTTCCTTTTTTTAGCATTCCCCATTATATTTTATTTTTATAATCACTTTTCTGCGGGGTTTTTTCCATAATTCTAACCGCAAACTCACTCACTCTAACCGGTCGTTCTTGCAAACACCTTCAATTTTTTTCATTGTTGCTCTATGGATAGTTGCATTGATTTTGTAGGTGTGTTTGTTGTTTTACGTCATATTTTTAAGTGATACTCTTTTCCACTGCACCATGAAACATACAATAAAGCTGCTATTCTTCCCCA
>RQTK01000758.1:215820-230249 GCA_003991915.1 Elysia chlorotica | reverse complement strand
AAAGAGAGAGAGAGAGAGAGAGAGGGAGAGAGAGAGAGAGAGAGAGGGGGCAGCAGGAGCCCCGACTTCACTCTCAGGGCAAAATCTCAAGGTGGGCGTTAATCGATCATTAATCCTCCTTCGATGCTTCAAGCATCGGAATGTAAAGAACCCTCCAGCTTCAGCTTTTGACTCTGGTGATCAAGTTCCCGCTTGTGGAAATACTGTGGACCACTAAGACAGAGGTAGACTTTGTGATGTAGGTACGAGAAGACAATGTTGAAACAGACTATAATAGGCAGATGTCTGAGAATTTTATGTGTTGGCACACACGAGACAGGGCGGGGATACTTTCACTCCTGTCTCAGCGGGTCACATTTAAATGACACTGATCCAACAAGTAGGGCGCGAAATCGCCAGGGCTTGAACCACGGACTTCCTGCGCCGGAAGTCGATGTTCTACCACAGGGCTAACGCGCCTCCTCGTTAACACGTTCTAAGATTGTTAACATGAAAAAGGAGCGATTTTTTTTCTTGAACGTGTATATTTTTCGGTTCACTTTCATATCGTCCGTTTTTATCTGCTCCTAAATATTATAATCTCTGGGTATCCCCATCTTGTATCGTTTGTGGCACAGGACACAAATTGTCATACGTCAGTGTTTGTTCCCGTCCATAATACAGTCCATAAAGAGCTCAAGCTGAACGTTTAGCAACTCAACCCTTGAGTTAATATAAATTTAAAGTCAAATTTTCTAAAAGATATCATAAAAACAATATTAAATATAATTATTTTAGGCTATTATTCAAGTTTTTTTTCTTAGAAATACAATAATGAAATGTTTATCTGTTTCTTTCCAGGTCTCATACAACGTTACCCTTTATTTTTCCTAAATATCCCTTTTAGTAACATTGTTGGTTTTGATTAATTTGATTAAAATAGTGATTAAGTTGGTCGTTGGAAATGGCAACGATCATGAAACGAAATATATTCACAAACACTTCTAGTCAGACGGTATCAAAATAATGAGATTTTTAAATGAACCCTTTAAGTGCAAAGCAAAATTAATAGTGTTTAAGCTGACTTCCCAAAGAAAATAAAAAGTACAGATCAGTATAGCGCATTATTCGCATTGATTTTCCAATATATATTTTTTACGCACCGAATATAAAAGATATAAAAATGACATAAGTATAGGATTGATCTTCCAAGTAATTTACACCCGGCCCAGAGCGTTTACTTTCGTGTCTTCCCCGACAAGTCCGGGTGGCAATCAGCTCGAGCACCCCTCGGTCTGTCCGGCGCGCAACCCGGCTCGATACGAGTTGCACGTAGAGCCAACAACCACTGGGAGAATGGACCTGTGGCAGCCCGTCTGGTTGCGGCGCTAGACCATTGACTTTTTTACAGATCGTAGTGTCCAGGCTCCAGACAGATAATCTCAGTGTTTAGCTCACTGTAGTCCTTGTCCAAATACCTCTTTACAAGTTTATCATTGCATTGTACTTGGGTGTTTTTGTGGTAATTCTCAGAGGGTCTCTAATAGTCTTGAGTTGTGAAAGGTAATAGACACAGAATAGAATCATTAGATATTGTTTGAAAGTTAAACGTAAACATGTAGCAACAAAAAAAAAAGGATTCTAACAAAGATAAGTGCATGGCATACGTGGCTATAGGGATAATATGCAAGTGTTTAAGCAAAAAACAACAACAAATTAATAGATTAGAATGGCACAATCACAGATCTATACCTATCTTAAAATCGACCGTTTAGAAAAAAGAGTAAGAGAATAAAATGTCAGATAATTATGGGTAAAAAAAAAACTCAACAAAAAGTAATAACACCCTTTTTGTCTATACTACTAAGTTCATTAAAGGCGTGTGGCCGCTGTGAGGTGTGGAATCGGTTAATTAATTCCAACATAGATCCATTTTGTTCGGCGTGATATGAAGCCACTAATATTTACTATGGACGTAATATTATATAACCAGCTGTATGACATAAAAAACTACTATAAACTATCCTCATAACATCACGTGTATTTTGGTCGACATGTTGAAAAAGTTCTGTGGATTTAATTATTGAAATAAAATAATTTTGTACATTTTAATTTTTTTTCTAACGAGATAGTTGGCAGGCTGGACTTTTGAATGGTTTAGCTCTTTTCCAAAACACCGACTCACTGATTCCCTCCTATGTTAAAAATCTTGCTACTACGAATAAAAAAAAAACCTCTTCAATTATTGTCTAGTAAGACCAAAATGTGTGGTGGAATGTAATCCATATATTACTCCCATAGTCGTCTTCTTTTCTCACAACTGTAGCATGCAAAAACTTATCATAAAAAACACCTCCCTAAAAAAACCCCACCAAAAAACAAAACAAAACAAACAAAAACAACAAACAAAACAAGAACTTAACAAAACAAAACAAAAGAAAAACCCACTACATCTACAAGGAAAAGAAAAAAGCTTCTTTGTATACTAGTTTTTACTACATAATATAACCCCGTCACCTTTTTCTATCTTAATCAATCGAGCTCACCATTTCTCTGTTCCTTTTTTCTGTACCCTATCGCCCCCCCCCTCCTCCCCCCCCCCCCCCTCTCTCCCCACTTCCTCTTTCTGCCGTTTCCTGTCCGCCTGTCTTCACCGCAAACACCCCTCGTAATCTCCCACCATCTGTCTCTATCCCTCCTCTGCCTGTCTGTCTGTTTGTCTGTCTCTCTTTGCCTTTTCCTCTCCGTCTGTCTTCATCACCAACACCCACATCGCAAATTCTATATGGATAAGACTCGGTGCAACTATTTTTCTCTTGGCTGTTTTTATTATAACAGTGTATGATACGTATGACAGTGGTCGGCTTTCTATCCTCAGTTGAGCACCGCTAAGAGCCCCACCCTCGCACACACTCACTCGCCAGCTTTTCCCCTCTGAAAGTACCAGCTTCTGGCATTAAAGCCACCAGCAGCAGCCGGCATGGGTATAAAATTATGTCCATCTCCCTATCGCAAACAGCAGACTGTTTAGAGTTAAGGGCCAGCGCTAGATTGTGATGAGATACCACGCTTTATGCGTGGCGTAAACAATAATTATCTTGTACAGTCCAGGTTGAACGTTCCAAGACAAGAAAAAAAAACCGTCTAATCCAGTAATCATGAAAACAAAATGAAATTGAGTTTTACCATTTGTAGCATTGTATCTTAAAAGTGAACAATAAATTAAATGAAATTTGAGTTCTAGAAAAAGAAACAAAAAGTTGTTTGGTGTTTCAAGTTGTGTGTAAAATCGCGTAAAACAGAAGAGGAGTCGAAATTCCGGGTAAGTGCTGATAATTATTATGCGCTGATTATAATTATACAATCAGAATAGTTCTGGACACACTAAAAAATATACAAAAGTAAACTACTCATTCTATCACTACGACGACAATAATAAATACTATTTAAACTGTTACTCATATCACTGTTACTACTCCTACCACTGTATAACAATAACAGCAAAAACTACTACAACTAAAACTACACCTACAACTACAACTACAACTAAAACCACAATTACAACAACAACTAAAACTACAACTACGACTACAACTACCAAAAAAGTATACTACTCATGGTTTCCTATCACTACCATAAAAGTATACTACTCATGGTTTCCTATCACTACCATAAAAGTATACTACTCATGGTTTCCTATAACTACCACTACAATAATAAAAACTGCTTAAACTGCTAATCCTACTACTGTATAACAATAACAGCAACAACTTCTACTACAACTACAGCTACAACTACCACTGCCACTACAACTACCACTGCCACTATCACTACCACTACCACAACTACAACTACAACTGCTACTACTAAAACTACTACTACTACAACTACTACTACTACAACTACTACTACTACTACTACTACTACTACTACTACTACTACTACTACTACTACTACTACTACTACTACTACTAACTGGCACATGTGTTAAAGCGCTGATCTCCTAATCGGGAGTTCCTGGTTTCGAAACCCACGATCGGTCATAATTATGTGTCCTATTTCTTCACTTTTTGGTTCAGGATGGAGTAGGACTTTACAGTCCAAGGGAGAAGTTCTACATTCCAGCCCTTTGTCTCTGTGTGGCAGCACGTAAAAGTGTGGGACGTTAATCTCTAGACGCGTTTTAATAAAAATATATAATTAATACGAATGTGGGGGTGTGTGTGTTCGTGTGTGTATGTGTAGCTTGTTTTTGTATAGTCAAAGTACTTTGAAATTGATGTCAAAGTATTCTAAGATGTTACTTGTAAAGAGCAGCAAGCTTTTTAAAAGATCTATGTTAAGACATGTTGGATAATGTTTTCGCCAATAAGTACTTAATGCTATACAGCTCTGCTGGCAATAAGATTAAATGTACAGTCCCTTTGGACAAGAAATTGATGTCAGTATTTTGCATGTGTGGTGGTCGTTTACAAATTTAATAAAACAAGAGATGTGCTGGAAGCTTCATATCAGTGCAAAACTTAAGGATGGCTTTTTTAAAGGCAATTTTTTGGCCCTCGACTATACATAGAGCGATGCCCATCTGCAGGAAAAATTAACATGTAAAACGTGTGTAGCATAATACATAGGCCATAGTCTTTTTTTACTTCTATTGATAAAAACTATCGTCAATTGAGATTATGGATTTATTAGTGGTTCTAAACGGCAAGTGTTATAAAGCATTTCTATGTTAGAACAACGAACCTATTATATATGGGAAGTTAGCAGTTCAATGCCACTCTTTAATAAAGGATTTTATATCCCTCAAAGCGCAATTAAGCTTAGTATGATTTAATTTTGTAGGCTCGTGTAACGAGCAAACAAACAAACAAACAAACAAACAAAAAAGAACTAACGCTGCGCCATGTTTAGTTCAGCATTTTAACACTGAAAAAACAGAGCTTATTCATAATACAAAAATCAGGGCAAATGGTTTGATGACATGTCACGAAAAAAAACACAACAAAAAGCAACATCCCCCAAAACAACCACAACAACAACACCAACAACAACAACAACAACAACAACAACAACACAAAAAGCAATATCCCCTCCCCCTAAATGGTTTGATGACATGTCACGAAAAAAAACAACAAACAAAAAACATCCCCTCCCCCCCTCCCCCCACAAAAAAACCAAAAAAAATAAAAAAAATAAAAAAAAAACTAAAAACAAAACAAACCCCAAACAAAAACATCAAAAACAAAAACCGAGTAAGGTATTATCAACTATACTTTTTCTAGATTAATTGATTTGTTTTAAGCGATAGGTGCGACTTGCTACATATGTATCGGTATTATTGCTGAACTCATTCCTCTAGATTCCACATCGCAATATGACTATTCATATTTTAGTGTTTTGCAGGAAAAAAAGCCTTACGATAGGAGCAAAATCGTGTACCAAGACTATACCGTGGAGTTATTAAATGCTTTTATTATATTTTTTCAGACTTTGATACTTTTTGTAAAGGACATGACTAGAGGGTGTTCACGCGCGCATAAATCTTGGGTCTTTTCGTCCTTTAGAATCAGTTTCTTAGTACAACTCCGCGGTAGCTTACAGCTAGTCTTTTTACTCGCATATCTTAAGACGACTAGTAAGTTTACTGTAACGACGTACTTACGATTTCAAGTCTATTTTGACTCGGGAAATTCTAACCTCTATCCAAATTTAATTTTTTTAAGATTCTCAGAGAGGATTCCTTGCGTCCATGAAATGCCCTGGCCTTGGGCGATCAATTATTGATACTGAGCCCAGTGATGGAAAAAGTGCGGCCCGATCAGGGATTTGAAGCAAGAGTGATATTTTGAAAGAATCCGATGCAAAATAGTAACTTGGCTAATGAACTACTTCGCTCTATGGGGCATCTTTATTCAGACACATCAAAATATTATAGATCTATCAAACAAAACGTATTGTCTGTGCATGTGTTTTATAGAAGTTTTTTTTGCAACGACTCATTTACTAATCAACACTAAAGAAAATCGACAAAAAAACACAACATTAAAATTCTGTGACGCTTTGCAAGATTATTTCGGTTCCTTACATTTACAGCTGTTCATATGCTGTTTATATGCTTTTTTACTCAGTGCATCACGTTTTGTCGAAATTGAAAGTAAACACTCGATGATGCTTCAGTTTCAAGTGAGATGCCACAGAGATCTCAAAACTAATTTGGCGAGTTTAAAAACTGTAAGATCAATCTATTTCAAGGCAAAATAAACAATTAGAGACGAAAGTTTAGTCCCGTCCCTCCCCAGCCTTATCGACGAAACGCATCATGGACCCTTTTGATTCTTCAAAGGAAAATCTTTAACTTGATACAATAGCGGTGAAGGTTTGAAGTCGTAATGTGCGCCGGAAAGATATCAAACAATCTAAATATTGATTGTATTCTTTTTGAAATTTTGATTATAGCAAGTTTCTAGTCAGCCAAGAGCATTGTTTTTCTAAACTAGCTATCTTTTCCCAAGATAAAGGAATGTCTGATATTTTAAACACGCAGTATCACAGACTCAAAAGCTTGAAAATCCGCGTCGACCCACGCCTATACTCTGGGAAAAAGGACCTGGGTGTAAAAAATATTGATGTTTGTTCGGAAAAAAAGGTGAAATTTGAGAAATAACAGGCGGTAATACGTTCATGGTACTTCACATTAGCGCATTCTGTGGTCTTTCGAAAATACTGCTAACTTACAAAGATTAGTAGTCAAGTTAGTGCATAGGCCTATTATACAAAATTGGTTTAAAAATGCATCCCGTTTTACAGAAGGAAATGCTTTATTTGCGTCAACATTACTTTTTGCTCTTCTTTGCCATCAGTAAAAACTGAAACTTAATGATGACCTCCTTCGGCGCTGAATCAGTCGGTGTGGCGAGCCCAGTTCAGCTGGCCTTGCTGTCTCTGGCAGCCAATGAAACCACAGAGTCTGACGGAAACGCTTCTCAGGGACTGGACGCCCCGGCTGTGAACAAATCAGTTTACCATCGGTGAGTGGCCAGTGGGTTGTTCAGAACGTTTCACCATGTTCTTTATTACATTTCTTTATCCTACTTATGCTCCTAGCAATGGTTATAAGAAGACATCGGTCTTTTCCGCTAAACATGTAACAAGCCAAGCGGATTTAGTCATAATTATAATTAAACTCCTTCGCCTGGTACTCAACAATCTAAGATTTACTAGATACGCAAACATAATGCAGTGTGGGATTTCGCAGCACGAGTAGCAATTAATCGCTTTTCCATTCTTAACAATAAATTGGCACTTTCAGGCTCCTTGTTAGCAATATTCTTTTTTTACCCTTAATAATAATCTAATTGGTATCTCGTTGACAGTGTCTGTTTTTTTTTCTTTGTTTTTTATTCAAGAGAGCACTTTCTATACAGAAAACAAGATAACAGAAGAATAAATTATTTCCTTGTAATAAAAAAATACGCGGTGTATGAAAGGACGTGGTAAAAAAAAAAGAAGAAAACAGGGATTAAATAGAAGTCTGTGAGAAACCACATGTGCACCACCTGATTAATGGATCTCAATGCAGCCTCCCTTGAAGCTCTTGTATTGAAAAAGATCCTGTTATAAGGTTGCACCTGATAATAAAGTTAATCTGTAGACTTACAGGTAAATGCATTGTACAACAGAAATAATGATAATTATTTAGTGTCGAGTGCCGAGTGAGCTTACCAAATGCCGATTAAACGGCCTTCCTTTTACTAATATTTATCATACTAACAAACCCTGTAAAATAAATTTCCAAAGTGAAGGAATAGTTTACCTTATTATACTTTATAAAATTGTAAAGCTATACAATTATCACATGCTTATATATTTATCTACTCTTGTCCAACTGGTCTGTATTCCAACAGCTGGGTGCTTAACACAGAGACTGAGGCCTATGTTGTTCCCATGATTTTCATCATAATTTTCGTCACCGGTCTAGTCGGCAACGGCACTCTCATTGTCTCAGTCCTGGCCAACAAGGTGAGAACAAATCATGCAGTATCAGATTAAAGACTTTAGGTTACTACTTGCAAAGGATTTGTCGTAGTTGAAAAAAGGAACAATTTCGTACATAACCCCCATCAACTACCACACACATCCTATAATGTCTGGGGGAGAATGTAGGTTTTGGCGATATGCACTGACTGGGTGTGTCGGCACTGGAGAACGTGCGCGTGCTTTATACGATAGTTTGATTGTTCATAGTTTTCTATGTTTATTTAAATATCATCATACAGACTTAGCTATCGCAAAAGTATCAATACTACAGTTGAACTTATAATTATTATTGATTCAAATGGCTAAAGTAAATCGCTGATGTATTTTCTCTCACCGATATAATAGTGGTAATGCGCTTATTAAGTTAGCAAATGAACGCGCCTAATTAGTATGGTTAAAGTTAGCTAAATTAGAAAAATTGTAAAACGACGCGTCAGCTCTGATCTCTAGACACAATTATGATCTTACTAAGATTATCACCTGTGAAAGAATGGAAAATTGGCAGCATTAGACTGCTTATACACGATTTATCGTTCAACCATTATGCTGTTTCATTGTGTCTTTGTCATGTAAGGCAAATTAAAATCCAAGCTTTTGACATTTTTGTGGCTTCCTCTGTTAGTTAATCGTACGAGTTTTAAGTTTTATGTCAAGCAGAAAGAGTCCATAGACTCCTTGAGTTAGCGCGGTCTATATTCAGAACGAAGATGATAGGTGAGGGAATCTGGGCCGACGTGCAATCAGTGACATAGGTCTATCTTTGATTTAGGGAGCAAAAGAGCGATCCAAAAAAATGTACAACACAAAGGAGGAGTGGTGAGGTCATCCAGTATTGTCTTGTGAATTGCAAAGCCTGGCGTGGCACTGTGTAGTTCTTTAAAGACTGAGTTTGAACCGTTCTTGCATGAATGGAGATGACATTAAGATGTACTTTGGCAATATGTCCTGACTTTTCATCATTCTCGATGTCATTAATATCAGTGTGTGAAAAGGTTTAGCTAATTCACTACTCCCACTATGTTGGAAATACGTTGTAAATTGAGGTAACTTTCAACAGTGTTCCATTATTATCTTTTCATGATCCTTTGAAAACATTGTTACTACGAATGACTGAGATCAGCGCAGAAACCTAGGCTCCTTTAGAGGGAAGGCTATGTGCCTTTCGCACAGAGGATGCCAATAGCTTTTTTTCTCTAGGGCTATAGAAATTCCTTTGAAAGAAAATCCTGCCTTGCGATATTTTCTAAGATGTAAGAGGGAAAAATGAGAACCAACACTATAGTGTTCCCAGTGTAATTATATGTTTATAATTTTGTTCTGTTCTTAAAACGCGTAGGCTGATCATAGAGTCTTAAAGGCAAATTCCAATTATTTTTTTCAAGAAATCCTTTTGTAAATCGGCTTAAGACGGGAATGAATCTTGAGATTGAAAAAAAAATGTTACGGAAAAAATGTTTGCAGGTCTTTTTGTGTCTATGTTTTTGGAAACGTTCTTCTGACTTCACATAGACTTTTAGTATTCCGATATTATAATTAACACGTCCTCCAGAATGGGTTTAGTGAACTTCTGATTTGAATATTTTGAAAAATCATAAAAATAAAATCTGCAATGGATTGTGCTGGAAAAACCCAACAGCAAACAGTAAACGAACGGTACATACTTATTCTGTAATTAAATTAAACCTATCTTGGTGAAATAAGTCTTAAATACCAATCGCTGCTCAACCTCACTGCAGCATGAAACCTACTGCATATTACTCTTGATTTAGTAAAAATTGACTATGTATTTTAAGCGGCTCGTTAATGTTCATGCTGCATAGTTAAAAACATATTTTCATCCGTGACATTAATCATAATTATCTATTTGAAAAAATAGATACACTTTCAACCTATCTAAACAGAAAGAATTTACCTGACGCTATATGACTGCATGTTTAGGTTTTCATGTCTTTTCATACTTGCTGCCTCCAGGTGATGCACAACATTCCCAACATCCTGATCGTGAGTTTGTCTATGGGAGACTTTCTGCTCATCCTTGTTGCCGTGCCTTTCGCCGGCACAGTGTTTACTTTTCTCCACTGGCCGTTCGGCCAGATCGTCTGCTCCATGGTGGAGTTTACCCAGACTCTCTCCCTGGGCGTGTCCGTGTTCACTCTGTGCGCCCTCAGCGCTGACCGCTACTTCGCCATTGTCCACCCCATGGCCAAGATGACTGGACGCACCAAGCGGACGACGGTGGTCACCGCCGTGGGGATTTGGATTGTGTCGGCCCTGTTTGCCATCCCTGACGCCGTGCTAAGCAGTATTCTGACTGTCGATGAAGATGGAAAAATATATACATTTTGCGTGTCGTGTCCCAAGGAAATTTACCACATCTACCCCAAGATCTACACGGCAGTCCGTCTGGTCGTGTACCTAATTCTCCCCACCATCATCATCACCTGCTTCTACATCATGATGGCGCGGGTGCTGATTCGAAGCAACGAGCTGGTGCCAGTAGAAACCAAGGCTGCCCACAGCAACCACCAGCGCCAGATGAACGCAAGGAAAAAGGTGGCCAAAGTCGTTCTCAGCTTCGTCATCATCTTTGTGGTGTGCTGGCTCCCACGTCACGTATATCTTATGTGGCACTTCTTAGATCCCATAGCGTTTAACGACTTCTGGCTTGGGTTTAAGATTTTCAGCTTTTGTCTTATGTTCATAAACTCATGTGTCAATCCCTTTGCGCTATATTTCCTAAGTGGACAATTTCGTAAGTATTACAAACGCTACTTGTTTTGTTTGTGTCGGCGGAAACGGTACACAGCGTTTGAACCAACGTCGACGATGCATCAGCTACATAGCACAACTGGACGTCGCAACAGCAATACAGGAATGTCTGTGGTTAACACCACTTGCTGACAATAAGTCGTTAACATGACACAAACAGTAGCATAACATCGCCTTCATTCTCAGCCAACTAGCGTAAACTCTTGAGTACGAGGTTTACAAGCAACATGCACACTGGGAATGCAATAGACAATTTCAAACAAGCGATGTTACCCCACCTTAAAGGAAAAACTATGTTCAAACTGCCCGCAACTCATTTTTGTACAAGCGAGGCGGTATTCGTGCTTTTCTAAGACAAAAAATAGATCCTATACGGGTGTAGTACACTATGGAGGCATGATGGGACGAGTATGACTGCTTACAATCATTGTAATGACATTTATCCAATTAGTAGGAAAACTGGAGCAAGCCATGTGAAACGGTATTTTGTCATCAGATAAATGGGGGGCGCGGTGGCCCTGGGGTATAACATCGGCTTCCGACGCACAAGGTCCGAGCTCGAGCCCTGGCGAATTCGCTCCCTACTGGTTGGGTCTGTGTCAGTTTAATGTGATCAGCTGAGATAAGAGTCAGGTAACCCCGCACTGTCTCGTGTGTGGCAGCACATAAAATTGTCAGACGTCAGTCTTGGGTCCCATCCACAATATAGCCTATAGTGCTGATGTTGGACCAACTCAACTCAACTCATCAGCTAAATCAAGAATCATCCCACAACTAGATTTGAACTGAGTCTGGTGTCATACATCACGGGCTCTATCAACTCTTTCACTGGCCTGAGTTAAACATTGATCTTACTAAAAAGTGAGGACCAAACGATCTAGTGGCATTGCTACAAAGTGAGTTTACAGTCCATACGGAAGAAAATTTGAATTACTACAATATAGTGTAACTAATTGCTTTCAGTTGGTAAAAACTAAACAATAGTGGTGCAGAGCGACTAGCATTTTAGATATTTCTGTACGGGGAAGGGGGGGGGGGGGGGGGGGGGGGGGGAGGTCGTGTTTAAATGTTAAAAGCGCTCAATGATGTGCATGGGACGAAGGATAAAAAAGAGCACCACAGAAATGTATGATAATATCATATGATTATTGAAGACTCCTCATTAATCTCCAGCCTGGTGCAGTTGCCTCTAAGCAACTCATAGATATAGATATAATTATTTGATCGCAAGTATATGGGGTAAACGACTACGACGTAAGTTGGAGCTCTAATGGATTTAGACTCAGGGTAGTTCAGAAAAAAACCCCACATGACATGTATTTTTCCTTGTGTATTAAAATTGCTTTGTTTTTCAATATTTATTCCTTATGGGAACCTGAAATCAGGTGTCAGCTATTAATATTGGATTAATCAGCCCATGAGGAAGAAACCATTGTGCACAAGCCACATTAAATTAACATTCTCAGTTTTTACAGGAGAAATAAAAAAAAAAAAAAAACTCGCTTGCAGCTGCACGGTAGGCGCCAGCCCTAATACACGTTCATGGGTTTGTAAATAATATGTAATGTAAATAGTCCAACATTATTCTCAATACACATATCAACTGAGAAAGCGTGCGTTTTAGATTAGGCAGCTGTCATTTGGAAAGTGTGTAAGAATGTAAGAGAAAGTAGTGTACTTGTTGGTTTATTTGCATTATGTTTACTAGTAGAGGTACCGCTCTACAATCGGGACTGAAAATTTCCTCTTACCTTACTTTGTCAAATCCCGGGTAAACAACATTGACAGAGGTGTTGTCTTTCTAAGGCTTGAACATATTAGAATCATAATCTAGGGTCTAGATCTAAATACCTAGAAGCTCGATTTAGATACGGGGTATTATTTCTAGGTCTAGCTCTCGAATCTATAGGCTAGCCGTAATCTACCTCTGTCTAGATCGAAATCTTTACTCTAGATTTAGTTCTAAGCTAGGTTTGCTAATTTTATATTTTATTTGAAAATGTTTGTTGATATAAGAAAAGAGCACGAAGCTTTCTGGAAAGACGGCTTTAGAGTTGACTTTAGACCGTTAGACACTGCACTTCCGACTTTCATTATGGATTTAGGCCTAACCGGTATTTATCGTGGCAGAAGTCATTCGCATGTCAATATTTTATCGCAGAGTAATGAAATAAACATTTTGCCTTTTATTTGCTGAAATCAATCGTTTTACCTAAAATATTATGACCGTCGAGAACATCGTACGAAATTACCCCAACATATCAAATTTCAGGAATCTAGGTGGTGTAGTTTGCCCGTGATGCGTGGGAGAAAAATTGTCCCCAGTCAATTATTAATAGATGTGCAGATGCGAAACATAAATGTTTTAGAGTATAAAACCTTTTTTCAAAAATATTTTGTAGTAACATGATTAAATTTTAAACGGAAATACTTATCCCTTGCGTAAAAAATTAAAATGATAAGGGCAGAGCATAAATAATGTAATACAACAATATTCTCTGTTTTTCCACAAAGGAAATCAATTTATTTATAATATTAGTCAACATATTGCAGTTGCTATGTTCGTAACGAAGAAAAATAATCGAAATCTATATTAGGTAATTTCATTGGATCAAAAAAATTAACCCAATTGGAATAAGAAACGTTTATTTCTCCGTTGTAATATGTTTTATTTTCACCCTAATCATAACAAATTATTCACATTGCAATGTGTTTTATATAAAATATCGTGCATTAAAACTTTTTAAATGTTTTGTAACAATGTATAAAATCAATATTCAAGGTAGTCGTGAATGTTATAATATTAAAACCGAACCTTACCGTTCGTGATAAAATTTTCACCATAACCCAAATTCGCTAATGTTTCTTCAATATTTTGCTCACTTTTTGTCATTATTAAAAACATATATGCCATACTTGTTATTTTATTGTACGAAGACCTGTCTGCTGTAAATAGATTCAAGCAATCATTAAGCGACTTGTTTGCGTTGCTGATTACGGCTAATATTTTGTTTTAATAATATGTAACAGATAAAACTTTTCAGAAAGATAAACAATATTTTTTGGGAAGTTAAATCTTCAAAATTTGTTTGGAGCTGACAAGGTGTATGATTGCTGTGAACAATACATGGATCTTTGTAATACAAGGAATGCAATCATACTAGGATTTTAACAAAGGATTTTAAATATTTTAGGAATGGTGTTCTGATAATAACCAGGGCGTCCAAAAAAAAACCAAAACAAAACAAACAACAGCAGTGATGCAGTAGAATTGGCATGTTGTTCTCGTGTAATATAAAAAGGACTAGTTTTGTTCTACTGTTGTTGCTTCAGCAAACAATTAAAATATTACATGTATTGATCAAAAGTCATTTGAAATCGATGTTGAATGTTTTTTTTGTAATTGAATTTCATTACACTGTCTATAAACCTGCTGCAAATAAAACTGATATTGTAGTTTACAAAACCTTAAATCCCCCCAGTTTGAGGGCTAATCAGAAAAGTAATATTTTTTCGATTAAACAGTAAGAATGCAACGTTGCCCTGTAACAACAAGGACAACAAAAATAACAAATACTACAACAAAAACAAGAATAGCAGCAACAACAACAACAACAACAACAACAACAACAACAACAACA
>RQTK01000758.1:195362-211312 GCA_003991915.1 Elysia chlorotica | reverse complement strand
ATAGATAGATAGATAGATATATAGATAGATAGATAGATAGATAGATAGATAGATAGATAGATAAATAGATAGATAGATAGATAGATAGATGGATACGGTGCTCACTGTTAGGTCCGACTGGGCAAGTTGTTGGTTCCAACCAGGGGCGAGAAAAGTCACGGGATAAATAGCAAACGGCTAATGAGAGGTGGCAATTCCAAAATATAAATAAACCAAAATAATCGAAATCGGTATTGACATGTTATGCACAAATACAAAAAGTATAAAATGTTAAGTAATGATATACGTGGCAAAATACTCAGCACAGGAGTCCAGTTCCAATACAACTAAAGGACCTATAAATGCTAACCAAGTATAGATTATGTAGTTAAGACAGTTCGAGCTCCAGAAGAGCACCTTTTTGATAGTTTCGGGCGACGACTATCCAACCATGATAGTCCAACGGCTAAAGTCCAAAGATGACGCTCCGGCGATGATGACACTTTCAAGTAAGGATGAAACGTACGGTCACCAGGGCACCAAAGTAGTGGTAGAGGTTAAGTTGGTTTAACTTTCAACATCAGCACTATATAATATGCTATATTGGAGACTGGCCCAAGGACTGACGTCCGACGATTTTATGTGCTGCCACATGCGACACAGGGCCGGGATACCATGACTACTTTTCTCCTCCAGTAACATTAGACTAGGTAAATCTGACGATGATCAACGACAAAGTAGACAGGCTGACCATAAGTCGTGAACAGGAAGGTTGACAACGACGTAATGGACAGCGTCTCAAAAGCAGCTCATTTGTAGCTCAAAGACATGAGGTTGACGGACAGCGACAGGTGGTATGCATTTACAGCCCCCAACTAACACTAATATATTTATAGATAATGGCAATATCAATATGAAATACAACTCGGAAACATAACGAAGCAGGGCATCCACAAAAAAGCACCAACATAAGCATGTCTCTCCAACGCAATAATAACTTCACAGAACGTCTCTCCAAGGCAAATAATACTTCAGAAATTACACTAGAACCAGGGACACAGAAAATCCCACTGACGCGTCATAATTCACGTCCTCTGAAAATATGAATGTCGAAAATAACGCAGACAAATGCAGACTGCTCGTGCCTCGATTCTGGCTGTGGCAACTATCTAAGATTAGTATGAGCCATAACAATGAAGAAAGAGGTGCCTAGTTCACCAACTGCTCACACACGTGATAATACGAAAATCACGCTTTCATGTAATAAAATTCGCTGACTACAATTTCGTCACAAAAAACAATTATGAGGAAATTAAACAATTATTATAACGTACATCAATAAATTAAAGCTAAATGTCAAATCAACACGGTGTCCTAACAACAACATCGCAAGGAAGTTTTGCACACAAACTGTGTAAACAACATCCATGCACTTGCCATGCACAGGGCGGTCAGATACCCCATGACTGCGGATGCAGTTTAAACGCACAGAACGTGAATAAAGAAACTTAAATGATACTTTTTTTAATAGTAGAAAACAAATCACACCAAAAGTGCTTAAAGCTTGCATCTAAGAAAAAGAAAGAAAAAATTAAATAAGTCCGTGTATTATAAATAAACTACGAAGAGATAAAATCGATTGAAACATAAATAGATAGTTCTATAGATAGATAGATGGATGAACAGATAGATAAGTGGATGGGTAAATCTAAAGATAGATTGGTGGAAAATCTATATATATATACGTATATAATATTTATTATTGTATTGTCCTACTTCAGAGTATGGACATTTCTCAAAGAAAGAAAGAGAGAGAGAACGTAAAAAAACATGGAACAGTCAGTTTTACACAGACTGAAATAGTTTTGCCATAACGCCAAATGTCCCTTAATTTATGAACAAAAAGCATGCATAAAAAAGTTAACGACAAGAAAAGCAAACAAAGAGAAAACGTAATGAGATTAGCTAACTTAAAATGAAAATATATAAGAAATAGAAAAAAAAAATTAAATTTTTTAAAGGAAAAGGCAGAGGCAAATACCAAGTCAAGCATGAAGACATATCTCTTCTTAAAAGAAAATGGAAACAAAGAGACATCTCAATTCAATGATTATTCAGTCAATATATATATATTAGGAACATACATATCGAAAATAATTTTGTCAAGCACAGGCTTTGCAAGATGAATACATATAATCAAGGAAATAAGGAGATGGAAAAATACCTCTCATTATAGTCAAATGATTATCAATTAAAACAAGGAGGTCACAAGAAAGCAAACTACTTCTCACAGAGATCTCGGAGAGCAACAAACTGCCTGTCAACTCAGCAGTCGCTATTTTTAACAGGAAACGGAAGACTTTCATGACTTGGCTATGATTATTCCCACTTTTTAACAGGAAACTGAAAACTTTCATGACTTGGCTATGATTATTGCCACCTAGCCTACCTGGCATTAAGATGCCAAGGTCAAAACTCTTGACATAATTCCTCGACCTCACAGTTCTTTATAGTTCTCCTCTCACAAGGTATATCTATCTATCTCCAAACCGTTAGATTATTACTTTCATCATAAAGTAAGAGATAACAGAGAATCTTCACGTGACCCTGAAGGGAGGAAGTTCTGCTTGCACTCCAGAGCTTGGGTTTGGGCGATAGTTCAATAATCAAATCTTTGATCCTCCAGCCCTCTCAGCTCCTATCGCAGTGATATACATTAATTAGCATTAATTATTACTTAGATCACTATTATGACAGTTTGCACCGCCTTTTATTTAAAACTATTTCAAAAGCCTTAAACACAAACACAAACGAATCTGTTGACATCCACCTTTGCAGCTATTGTTTTCGTGAATTGTGGTCGTTTATTATTTAAAACCTTTTACAAAAGCCAAGCTAAATTATGGTCTCTCTTTTTTGGCTCGCACTTTAAATTTTATTTATTTTTCTCTTGCGTACGTGGTTCTTACTTTGTTTAAATGTTTATATCTACTTGTCTTTCTCACTATCTGTCTGTCTGTCTGTCTGTCTGTCTGTCTGTCTCTCTCTCCTTCATACTCACTCTCACCAAATGAAAGACCACCTTTTAGTAGCATATCTACTATAAACAAAACAAACTATCGAGGCCTATATCTATTGATTTTTCTCTTTCCAGGTGGCGCTTATTCCTTTATGAATCGTATTGAGTTTCCTCTTTCACTTAATACAGAGAAAGAGGAGCGCGCACGGAACTGCACCGAGCTAAGATCAATCTCACCACACGCTTATTAATTTCTCGTGTTGCTGAACTCACCAGTTCTCTACTACGCAAACAACGCTCTTTCTGATTAAAAAAAGTTCTATGTCTTAAAAATCAGTATGTATTCGGGTACAGATCAATAAATGGCAGTAGTAGTAGTAGTAGTAGAAGTAGGAGTAGTAGTAGTAGTAGTAGTAGTAGTAGTAGTAGTAGTAGTAGTAGTAGAAGTAGTAGTAGTAGTAGTAGTAGTAGTAGTAGTAGTAGTAGTAGTAGTAGTAGTAGTAGTAGTAGTAGTAGTAGTAGTAGTAGTAGTAGTAGAGTAGTAGTAGTAGTAGTAGTAGTAGTAGTAGTAGTAGTAGTAGTAGTATTATTATTATATAAGTTATCAATCATCGTATCAGTAATATGTATGTTTATGTTTATTCAGTCAATATATATATTAAGAACATACATATCGAAAATTATTTTGTCAAGCACAGGCTTTGCAAGATGAATACATATAAACAGTTATACAAATATACTGCACAACACAATTAGCAAAAAGTTTTACTTAAACATAGTTGTATCTAAGTATTACACATTAATTAAAGGGGAGAAAATTAAATAAAAAAAAATAAAAATAATAATAAATAAAAAAAAAATAAAAAAATTAATTAAAATTTGAGAACTTAGCTTACATTCCTTATCAATATGGACAACTGATTGCACATTGCATAAAAAGTTTCAATAATGTGATTAAGTAAAGCACATGTAATAATGATGGTAAAATGCACTATAAATGTATTAATTAAGTTCGCTTTTAAATTACTCTAAATTATTAAAAAGGCATAGAATGTAAGAGTACACCTTGTAGAGCATTATAAATTTTTAAGTTCTCTTGAGCCATTAAAATGTTTGACTGCTTGTGGGTAAAAGCTCTTGAACGAAGCGGCCACACCCCTTAAAGGCTCGCATTCTTCGCCCATGGGGCAGAAGATCAAAGTAACGGCTAGTCAGGGTGGAGTTATCATCACGTATTTTAGCTATTTTTCTTTCCATACGAGAGATGTAAATAGTTTCAAGTGTAGGAAGGTCTACACCTGTCAGCCTTTCACTGTTACGTATAACTGAGTTTATTTTTTCAATCTCAGCCATTGGGGCGCGGTCAAACCAAACAGTGATTGACTGCGATAGAACGCTCTCGATTATTGCCTTATAAAAGCTGACAAGTGTAGGGCCTTGAACATTGAATGATTTTAATTTTCTTAAGAAATACAACCTTTGTCTTGCTTTAGTTAAAATATGTTGAACGTTCACGTCCCATGTTAGTTTATTGGAGAGATGTGTACCCAAAAATTTAAATGTATCCACCCGTTCTACTTGAATACCATTAATAAAAAGAGGAGGTGGGGTTGGACCCGTAAGTCGAAAATCAACAATTATTTCTTTAGTTTTGCTTACGTTCAGCTGAAGGTTGTTATTTTGACACCAGTCTGTGAGCGAGCTTACTTGCTGTCGGTATTCAACTTCATTGTTATTCTTTATAAGGCCAGTGACAGTAGTGTCATCGGCAAACTTTATTATAAGACAACATGAAAACTCGACTTTACAGTCAGACGTAAAAAGAGAATATAACTTAGGCGATAAAGGACAGCCTTGTGGAGCACCAGTATTAAGAGTAATAGACGATGACATGGTATTACCAATTTTTACAACATTTTGTCTGTGAAACATAGGTTCTGTCTTTTCATTATTGACTCAGTTAAATTGAGGATAGCTGTTTTAGCTATTTTCTGTCCGTCGGAAACGAATGCAACCGCCTGGGCGAGTCACGAGTGGGCTGAGGAAGATTGATGTAGCAAAAAATTAGGAAAACCAATGTATCGTTACATGAGTGACAGTTACGCCCCGTAGCCAATGATAAAACTTGATTGATCAAGGGCGGGACCAGCGATTGAACAGACTCGGAGAGATAGAAATCAATCTTGGATACTCCAGATATATGTCGCTGGATGATCAGCCAGATCTTAAAGTGTTAACGAAGTTGGTTCAGTAGAAACTGGAGAGATTGTGTCGTCCAATTGCAAAAACACACTGCTTTTAATGGGAACATTGCGGGGTCGATCCCAGTTTGATCTAGTGTTTTTTTTAAATAGTATCGTTTTTAGTTTTTGTGTAACCATGTTTATTTTTAATTATAATTATATGTGTGAAATCCATGTAACATGTCCGAATCGATTTTCCCTCAAAGGGACAAATAAAGATTATCTTATCTTATCTTATCTTATCTTGATTCAGCTCCATAATTACTCTTCCTTTCAAAAGAATGACGTTTCGGTCGAAAATAATGGATTGTGGTTTCTCTCTAAGCACCTGCAAAGAACATTGGGCAGAAACGACCTATTTCAAGACAATTTCCTCTACGCAATTATACATAAAAAAACAACAACAATAAACAAAAAAAAACAAAAAAAAACCAACTAAACGAGTGTAAAATTAAGTGCATGGAAACTGTTCAACACTTTATGCACACACAGTCTGAGATTTGTTTACTTTATCATGAGTCAAACCTCTCGGAACTGGGTCTGCCTACCTTTGATTTAAACGTGGTGAAAACCTTGTAATGGTTGGCCAGAGTGTGTCTGCATCGTTTCAACACCTGAAGCTGCTTGTTTGCTTTGTAGCCTGTCATGACACCTGGATTTAACATACCTTTTCACATAAACAAACGAATGAGCTAACGCCGACGTAGTAATAACTTTCTGCAATTGTGAAAATAATATTAATTAAAATTAATAATAATAATAATAATAATAATAATAAATAATAATAATAATATCATTCTAATAAATATGTTCTCATTCTCATTCTATTACGACAAATGCAATCTGAGCACCACGCGAGCGATTAAACAGTTTAAAAACAGAGTTTGTACTAGCATCCTTACATGCCCTTCAGCTCTACCCATCCGCAGATTAGTGTATATCCCAATTGAGATATCTAATAATGTTTGAAACAAACTAAAAAAATCGCCTTGACAGACTGTCCTGCTGTTGCATAGTGTGATAATGCAGTCCTAATGCTCGCGCACAGGGCACTAGACACGACACTGAAATGCTTTTGAATAAAAGCGTTGGGGCCCGAGGATAGACATTAATAACGGGTCCGCTAGTTTGAGGGTGTCTGTGATGTGTGAAGTACACTGGGAGAGAGCTCTTGTGGTCCTACATTTAATTGAATCATACGGTTCTTTAACACCCGGCCGTTGTCTTCGATTGAGAATTGTGCTTGGCCACAGCCGAACACTCCGTTCAGTAAGCCCAAGACAGCCGACACAAGGTCGTGCAGGGGAAAAAATCAAAATCAGACAAAACAATAATATAATCATATCTTTGTTTGTACATATCAGTATGTTTGTTTCTGGTTCCTAATTTTTTTCCTTCCAGTGCATTCTCGATTTTTTTAGCTAAATAATACAAATTAAAGTTATAACAACATGCCAAACATTGTATAATATTTTCTTACATGCCTGAAACTGTTTTACTTTCAGTGGAACCAAACTATCTTGGATTTATGGAAATTCCGTTTGCTGCACAACAGAAGCATTGCGTCATTCAGTCTGTGCTGGTTGAGTTCTTTCACCGAATAAGGCTACGATCATGGTAGATACAAAGTCGCATTCTGAAAATAACAAAGTTCTGTCGCAATATGAATAAAGAGAGCAGATAGAACGGTGTTATTCTTTTGACTAGCAGTCTTGTCTCTGTTAAAAAGACGCTCAAGAGCGCTGCCTTATGCCGCGTTCACACCGAAGTATCGCTCGTCGAGCAATATCGGACGAGTTTCCTTGTGCGTTCACACCAAGTTTTGTCGCTCGTCCGTGCAGAATGGCAAATCCAAGATGGATACCAAGATAAAGCTGCTTCTTTTATTGTGGTTGAGACAGAGAACTTCAAAAAAGCAAGACGAAGATATTTCTTTCCAAGCGTGGGAAGCATACACTCATTTGGAATACAAGAAGCTGAAAAAACGTCCTGCCGAGAAAAAGTTCTCGGCCGTTATCGGGATATACGTTTTTTGTGCACTCTATCGCTCGGACGAGCGATATTTCGGTGTGAACGCGGTATAAAGGTGTGGAAAGTATACATTTTGAAAGGTAAAAACAAGCCAAACGAATAGACTAATAGATAGTTATAATTTTGACTCTTTTTACGGTGATGTTCAGTAGAGTATAAACGATTTTTAAGATGAAATGAATAAAATAATATAAAAAAAAAGTTATGTTCTTGGCTTGTAATAAGGTACATTAATGTGTGTGTCGAATGTCAAATAGAACTATTTCCATTGTCAGGTTTGTTCTTTATATCCGTGTTTTCCTGAAGTTACGTTGTACAAGATTCATATCTTTTCCCCAAAACCATTTTTTCATAGCATTTAATGATACGTAGACGTCAGAGCCCACTATACAATACATACAAAAACAAACACGTTCCCACTGATAACTCACTGTAAACAAGGATGATAATTTGTGTAGAAAAAATGGGTTTTCCTCGTTGAAAACCATCAAAATAACCATGGAATTGACAACACGAGTGCGCCTGAGTTGTTTTACTCACGCAGCTGTCAGCACAGAGATAGGTGCTAGGAATATAAAGGTATCTCACTTTTAAGTCTTTGAAATTGTTTTATGCATTACCATTTTAGTATTTAGTGCAGCTCATTTTCAGCTATAATTTAGGAATTTATTAGAACCTAACTATATCTTCATTTAAATATTTTTTTTTTACAAATTTTCAAATATTAAGCGTTGCCGTCTTTAAATAAAAGAAAAACGGCACATAAAGAGAAAATTTGAAAGAAAAAAAAGTTAAATTTTATATCAGATGCACGGCACGGTTAGATTTAATCTAAATAGCGGAATAAACACATTAAAGTGCAGGAAGCCTTTTATTGCACGAACAAAACAGTAGAGTTAAATAATAGTTAACGCATGGAAGTTTATGAATACATGACTGTGTAATCTTTTTAACGGGTTAGCATCGCCAACGCGTTAACATGCGCTTATTTCAGGATTCTAAATAATCAAGAAATTAAAAATGAAAATCAGATGAGAAACATTTTTTTCACAGGTTTAATTATAGAAACGAAATATTTTTTTTCTAATATTATTAATTGTAGATGCGTTTATGGAAAATAATCTAGATTTCAAGGGAGATGTTTTCTGTGAAGAATGTATAAAAATGCATTACAGAATTCTTCAATTAATAGCAATGGTTTTAATAGATCGAACAGGTTTTTCTTTTATAAATAGTAGCGCGAATAGAAAAAAAATGTCCAGTAATATAGTTATATATATCAGATTTTCCTAAAAAAAAAAAATTAAACTCGTCGCTTGATTTTATTTTTCGTTCAATTCTGGAGTACATATTAATGGATTTATTAACTTTAATGAGCTTCAACTAGCTAAACATTTTATGTTAGAAATGGAATACTCAATTACATTTTAAGCTCTTGTATCGAAAATATTCATTTGAAATATCTTTACATGTATACTATTTTCCAGCTGTACGTTATTGACTTGACTACATTTAAAGTGAAGTTGTTGACGGTGTTGCCAATGTTTTTTTTTTCTTTGGCAGTCTCAGTTAGGGTCTGCGTAAACTATTAAATACCCGTCTGGAAAGTGTATCATCCTCTAAAATCCACAGTAGAGCTTCTGTGAAATGATTGATCTACATTTCAATGGTTTGAACAGGTACTGCAACCTACGTACAAAGTAACGCCCTGTGCCCAGAGCACTAATCACAGTACTCATCATCCTGGATGTCACACCATGCTCACACCCTCACACAACCGATCCCAAAAATTTCATGCCACTTTAACAAAACACAGAAAGACGTGCCTTGTCTATGAGAGCTCGTCTTCTTTTATTTCGTGTTGTTTGCTTTTGTTACATTGATTTTCTACTAATTGGAAATCTATGGGTGACACCATTCTGTTGACAATTTCAAACACTAAGCTAGAGCTCACTAAAACAGTGGATGTTGTGTTTAACAAATCTTTAAAGGGTTAACTTCTTCGAAACCGTGATAATAAAAAAAAAATTGTTTACCTCAAAATTTTCACCATAAAATGCTTATGGAATACATGAACATTATTCAAGATATTTATTTTTGTGTTTTTGGGAACGATGCAAACCTCTCTGCAATTCTTTCCTTGTATATAAAATTACAACTTAGTTTTGAAAATAAAATTCCTAACAAAACAAGAGTGATGTTTTAGTAAATGTTTCCAACAAAGAGTAGACAAAACAACACACTCTTGCTTCAGATATTATATTTTATTTAAGTTGCTGCAGTATAATTGTATACACACACTGTTCAAACCAGTTAGATATTTTCCAAAAATGAAGCACTATCATACGATGGATGGAATAACGCACTCCCATACTCTTGGATTGAACCCAGTTCTAATAAGGAGGATTGTGGAACTTTTTGAAATCACATTCATTACAAGTATATCGGCTTTTAATACAACCATAAATTAAGGCAATTGCTCTATGAAAACATTTATCAATAATGCTAATAAAGTTCATCTGCTAATGTAGATATCTATAGCTGATATTAAAAGTAGCTCTTTTGACAAGACTTAGTTGTAATGTCCCGCCAACCATCAAGCCCTACCACACTTTGAGATCACCCTCTTAACCTGTGCCACTTAGCTAACCCTCCTTTTTTGTTGTTGTTTACTGGTTGGAATTGATGAATTATTCCTTTGACATCATCTCCCCCCTCATTTCACGTTTTCCCACCTTCCCATTCAGAGCGTAGAACAATTTTTGAACTAATTACCCAACATTCTAGTAGTTTAAGCCTGTCACTTTTAATCAGTTTCTGTCCATTATATTATAAAGTCCATCTTTCCGAACTCGCCTGTAAATGAAAAAAGAACATAATAAATTATTACATTAAAATATCGCATAACAAGATAATGTTTCTTATACTTAAAAAGGTATATCTGTTTTGGACTATAGCGTTCCTTTACGCCATTCGCCTATAACTGTTATCGAACCCTTTTCCTTTTTTTGACATTGATAATCTAAAGCAGGCATCAAACTCTGTAAAAGATGGGATAGGTTCATTAAGGATGTGCATGATTGGATGTTAACGTATTGAATGATAACATTTTATCTTTTTAAATATAAACGTATTTCTGCTTGCAAAACATGTCTACTTCGTGAGCATTTTATTAATATTCTTTATACAATGAAAACAAAAGCACTGGATATAGTTATTCTCAAGGCGTTGAATCTATAGCTATGGCGTCAGCTGTGCGTTCAGATATTATTGAAACATCGTGTTAGGTGTAATGCATGCATCGTTGCATTGTGCAGTAGCAGTTAATCACACCGGCAGGAGGCATGTGGCATTTGGCAAGGCTTACAAGATTTGTACTGGGGTGTTACCTTATGATGTGTACACTGTATATACCATTTTAATACAATTTTACACAGTAGTGTTGTTGCCTAGCGTCCAACGTCAGCACCATAGATGCTATATTGTGAACGGTCCGCAAGACTAACGTTTGACAAATAATACGTGATGCAACACAAAGTCAGTGCGGGGATACCATGACCCTGTTCCAGCCGGCAAACACTAAACCAAACAGTACTGACGAAGTCATCAGAGCGGGGCTCGAACCCCGGACCTCCTGCGTCGAAATCCAGTGTTCCACCTCAGAGCTACCGCGACCCCAAATAGTAGTATTTTATGAAAAATATCTTATCAAAAACGTTTCATTTGTCTTTTCTTCAATAGTTTTTTTTCTTCACCATTAACCTCAAAAGCCTTTGTAAGATTTTTTTCCGTCAAACTATGAACATAACCTCAAAATGAGGAGGAGTAAAATGTTTGTGATTATTGTTGTTCATCAGGGAAATACCTACAATCAGCTGATTATGTCCAGTATGCTAACAAACCCTGGAATTCCACAGGTCGTTATGGAGGAAACACAATGGGAAACATCTGCCAGCATAAATAATGGCGAGCTTCCAGGAACTTGTCACGAAACATGAAAAATGAAAATACTACCTGAAAAAATGCCACACAGGTTGAGACCAAGATTTGTCATCATCGCAATACAGAAAGAGAGGCATGGGCCTTCGAAAAACAGGCAGCTTCTAAAAATCCTTTAATAAGCAACTTGGACAAATAAACAAACAAACAAACGTGAGATTTCCCACGTAATGAATGTAAACAATGAAGTCGGATAGTTTGGACTTCTATAACGCCATGAATATAAAAACATGTTGGGAGCTTGAACGGTGGAGCAAAAAGGGGAAAAACTGACCAATCTCATGATAGGAGAAATGTATTCAAGTTAGCTTACAACAATAGCAACAATTAAAACAAAACAAGACAACAACAACAACAACAACAACAACAACAACAACAACAACAACAACAGCAACAACACCAACAAAAACAAAAGAACAATAGGGTAAGTAAATCGACTTGCAGGGATCGTGTGAGGGTTCGTGAACAAATTTGTGAGGCCACGTCCAACAATAGGATTCGCTGATTGGGTAACTCATGGCAGTTTAGCTCACTCCACCTACAGTTGCTGTAAAATTAGCAAAGAAGTGACTCAAACCATACCTTGTCCATTGCTGGAACAATCAGAAACTTCGAATGGTGGTGTTAGGATCACCACTTGTAGAGGATTGGAGAAAGATTGCTGAACCACACAGAGTCAAACACAAAGATAGTTGGAATGTCATGAGCTGCTGACATGATGCTAATATCGTGAATCAGTACGTGAATCATTAGCAAGTACATATATTATAATAAAATTATAACATTCTCATTATGTACAGCCATTTTTGGTAAAAGAACAATGTTTTTTGGTTTTTCAATCCGATAATAGTATAGACATTACGCCTAATGTTAAAAACGAAAGGAACAGCTGACACTTACTGTTGCTCCACGATACTGGTGCTACCTTCTGACGAGTTCATATCTTAAGAAAAATATCACTATGAATCTGTAAGGCACCATTCAAAAAACTATCCTTTATATAAGGTTTACACTTCAAGTTGTAGTTCTAGTCTTAATTTGTGTGTACACTCTTTTACACTGTAGTGTCAGTTTTGTGCAGTTTTGGTCGTAAACAGGACACCTAGAATTTTTACACGGTAAAATGGTTACTATAAACCAATCGACCATGATGACATGAGCGCCGTTGTCTACTTTGTTATTACAATACACGTGTGCATTAACTAAATTTCAGAGATAACATATATCTATAAAAAATATTTTTGTATTGTCTCGAAATTATGTTGGTGAATGGACAACACCAATGGTTGTATCCTCGTCCTATTCACCCATTTGCGTTAGATTTTAAGTTAGGAGACTGAAGGAAACCTTGCAATAGAATTGTATTGACATTAGAAAAAGTTGCTATGAAAATGTCCTTATATCATTATTTTAAAACAAATTCTGTGTGTCGGACTAAGAGATCTCACCCCTTACCGTCTCTCTTTCTCTAACTTCCTTTTTTCTCTCTCTCCATCTGTAAGCTGGCCCGTCTATGTGTCGGTCTGTTCTTATATCTTTCTATCTGGTTTTCTCGATATGTCTCTACACCTCTCTCTACTGTCTCTCCATCACCGTCTCTTCCTCTTACCCACACGGTATTTTTGGGGGGAGGGGTTGCCGTTGATTTTCCCATATTCTTATATATGGCACTAGCTCCCCCTCACAAAACTCTGTCCATTTCTTCATTATCTTTCTATCACGCACTATATTCTTTCAATTTCCCTTTTCCCCAGATCATATTTACACAACAAAATCATATTTTGTTGGCTTACATTAAATTTGGTAGCATGATTTTACAAAATATGTATTTTGACTTTCTTTTTTTCAATCTATATTTAGCACTACCTTACAAATGCTACAATCATAAAGTGATAAAGATGCTGACATGAGTTTTTGATTCTTTGAAATTAACGTCAGGAAGATTTGTTTTGTTATTGATTTCTATCAAAATGTCGCCTTCTCAACAAAGGGCACTTTAAGTGAACATTAGCTACAATAATTGACGTTTGGCTTCTTGCTGCATTTAAATCTTTTATCACAAGAATTACTGTTCGTTTCCCAAGACATTTTTAGACCATAAAGCCAACCAAAGAAAATACCACTCGCAATTTACTCGCGTTTCAAAGAATCTTTTTGACATGAGTGCGTCATTTGCGTTTCATGTATTATTTTTGTTTAGTTTTGCTTGGGAAATTTCTGCATCTCCTTGGATGCCATTTATAGAGCCTTAGAGGAAGTAAAAATGCTGAACATTTTAAGCCCCCACGCAGTCTCTTTTGTAATAACTAACAATATTTCGAAATAACTTTAAAGCAGTTTTTTACTTTTCATCCTCAAAACGGATAGACAATGCTTAAAGTTAGTTTATGATGTACTTCCTTCTCTCTCAAATTGTAGTTTTTTTTTAACTCGATTAAGTTATAGAGCGTTTGTCTCCAGATTGGGTCCGTACAATGTGACCGGCTGAGACAGTAGTCATTGCATCACCGCCCTGTCTCCTCTGTAGCAATACTTAAATTTGTCAGACAAAAGTCATGGGGCTCATTCACAATGTAGCCTATATGGTGCAGACAAATTGCACGCCCTGTTGATAATCTGAGAGGAAAAAAAATTTTTGGCTACTTCAACGTTTCCGCGTTTTACCATCATCATCTTCTTACTTACTATAAAACGTTTGTCCCACGCCACCGAAATCTTGAGGACATGTTCATTTTTATATTTAAAGGGTAAAAAAGAATATTAAGATAAAACCCTTTTATTACACAACTCAAACATTTAAAAATAGATCTGATTTAGCTTTGAAACAAAATAACCACAAAGGATCCTATTAACTACATGTCTCACATTTACATAGTTTTACTCAGTAACGGTAGTTCTGACTGTTAAACATTATGGCAAACAAAAATTCACACTGTGTGAGTGAGTCGGTGAGGGGAGAGAGAGAGAGAGAGAGAGAGAGAGAGAGAGAGAGAGAAGAAGAAGAGACAGAGAGAGACAGAGAGAGCGAGAGAGACAGAGAGACAGAGAGACAGAGAGACAGAGACAGAGAGACAGAGACAGAGAGACAGAGACAGAGAGACAGACACAGAGAGACAGAGACAGAGAGACAGAGACAGAGCGAGAGATAGAGATAAAAAGCGAGAAAAATAGAGAGACACAGAGAGAAACAGAGAAAGAGCGAGAAAAATAGACAGAGTGTAAAGAAGAAGGAAAGAGCGAGATGGAGATATAAAGAGGGAGACAGAAAGAGAGAGACAAATACATACACAAATACACAAACGGACGAACAGACAGATCGACGAACAGCCGCTTATAAAAACAAACGGACAGACGCCACGGTATCAGGGGAGGAAGACTATGTGTATGTATAGAAGCGTTAGGTAATTAGAATCGGAGACAGGAAATCATTAAATGGAGAAACAGATGACCTGACATACTGATTTAGATAACCGCAACTGTAAAGAGTAATAATAGGATGTCAGCACTGGGCATGTTTCTCTTCCTTCCATTGCTCATTTCAATATTTATCACACAATCAAAATCAATTCACCTTGACAAAAAAAAAACCAACAAAACAGATTGTACGTACGCGTAGGACTAGTCTCTATAGCCGTTCTATTTCCTTTATTACTTAACACTATGAATCACATTGTTTGTACCTGCCTTTCTACCATCCATCATCTGAATCCAGGTGATGAGCGTTGTATCACTCTGTTACCTGTACTGGCAGCTGAAACACAGCAGTGACACGTGCGTGTCTACCTGGAAAGTCAAAGCAGCAGAATGGCTTAGTATACATCTCAAATATTTTTTTATCAATCCTATAAACCACGCAAATACACACACACACACAAACATACACTGGTGTCGTTAAATGTATATCTTTACACAGGCACATAACTATTTTGTTATTATGCCCATAAAAAAATCATAATACCCACCGGTCATTGACCAGTGACCTCAACTGATCAAACGGTTCCCTTCTCTGCGACCCGTTCGTCTTACATTTTTTTCAACGGATGGCACAAGTAATTAGGCAAAGAATAACAATGTGGTTAACATCTACACCACAGAAGCTGCTCAAAACAGAAAAGAGACTTACACAGGGTAGGATCATTACAAAGACAGAGAAACTTACAATGCAATTTAGAGAGAGTTTAATAAAATGGTACAGTTAACCCTTGTATAACTTGCCTGTCTCGTTATTTTTACTATTTAGGTACGTGTGAACCTTTACAAGAAACTAGCGCCATTTAATTTTTTGCACATATGTACAAATAATCAGTTGACCATTTACGTTTCTACGTCTGCTATTATTCTTACGACTTCTACCTGCGTGTTTTTGCTCTTATGACATCCGCCACAAAAGGTGTGAAGCGAACATTCCTTATGTCTATGCCATCAACTCATTGTCTTCTGCTAGGAAAACTGATTATTATTATTTCTATTAATATTTATTATTTATTATTTCTTCTTCTTCTTCTTCTTCTTCTTCTTCTTCTTCTTCTTCTTCTTCTTCTTCTTCTTCTTCTTCTTCTTCTTCTTCTAGTATAATGTGACTGGCTGAGACAAGAGTCACGGTATCGCCGCCCTGTCTCGTGTGTGGCAGCACATAAAATTGTCAGACGTCCATCTTGGGGCCCGTCCACAATATAGCC
>RQTK01000758.1:160299-194900 GCA_003991915.1 Elysia chlorotica | reverse complement strand
TAATCATCATTATTTATTACCATTATAATTGCTATTCTATCATTATTATTATTATCACATAAACTATGATTTTTGTTTTTACCTTATGTTCACTCATACATATTATATGTAGTCTATTTCCTTCGATGCTCGAGGTATTTAATGCTTTCCTATTTCCTTAGTGTGTATTGAAATGAAACAAATGAACAATTATTCAACCCTACTTTAGATAGAAATGTAAGTATTACACATTTTGATATTTTGTTGGCATGTGTAACAAAAGTGAAAAAGAGGAAATACAATAAGAACAATAGGTTTAAAAAAATGTTTTAAAGGCTGCACGATTATTTTAAGTTTGTAGTAAACGAAGAAATTTTTTTTTGAAATACTTAGTATTTTAGATAAAATGAAACGAATGTCATTCGTGAGGCTTCCAACTCGAGGCGTCTGATCTTTTAAGTGGAATGTGTTTATAATGAACTCTCTGTAATGAGGAGTAAACGTTATTGGATTTTACTACTTTTGTGACCTATCTTTATCCCAATGGACGTGACTATGAATTATTCATCTTCCATATAGATGGTTCACCTCTAGATTCTGACTTAAAGTCTTTCAACCCCTAGGTTTTCAATTTGTTAAATTAATCGACCTTAGGAAAAACATATTCTCATTGTATAAGTCACAACATACTATAATGGATAAAGATATAAAACGCTGGCTTAAGTTATGGAGCACTTGGCTTCTATTCGACAGGTCCGCAGTTCGATGCCACAATCGTACAAAATATGTGTTGGTTTCATTGAGTCAGTGTCAGTAGAGACAGAATTCCTTAAATAAACCTTCTGTAAAGTTTTAGAAGTTATTTAGAAGATCCGTCAGTGGTACAGCCTGGTTGCTGACGATGAAAGTATTAAGCAACCTACTAAACAATATGAGCTGCTTCCAAGGATGGACAAAATCAGCTGCTGCATACAGTCATATCGAAATCAAACTGTTCTGACCTGGCACAATAAAATACGCCATAATTTTGTGAAAGGCAATCTCAGGTGTACTGCTAAAATTACAGTGGTTATTGGGAGCGCACATGTGATGGAAAAAGAATAAATACCATTATAGAGCTCTATGACTAGATCATACTTTGTATATTCATTATTACTGGCTAGTAAATGGCATGACTTTCTTCGGCTTTTGGTAATGACCCTCAGTTCTTTCTTTAACGCCAAGAACATTACTTTTCAAGCCAAAGCCACCTTTTTTTCCTGTACCCCATCTTGAGATATAATCTATAATGGTCCGAGTAGAATGTATGGAACTTGCATCAATTTATTCAGGTATACAAAAAGTAGAAGTTGAGAGAAAAAAAAAGCACTAAAACTACTGCCAGCATGAAAAGCTCTCCAAATATAGCCTAGTTACTGGCATTAGATGTAGTAAGAAAAACATTTAAAAAGATGTGTTTTTTTATGAAAAAGATAGGAAGTTAACATCTTCTCTTCAGTTTAAAAAACCCACTTCCAAAACAGAAGGTTAAAACATAACGCTCGAATGAGAACGCAATACCACACGGGCTCATCCCGGCTGTACAAAGACTGAACTCACCACGCTGGGAAATGGTGAAACAATTACAATAGTAGCAGTGTAGCCTTTTTCATTAGCTTGAGCTAATGTAAAATACATTTTGGTCTTCGATATTCAGACTTACTTATGTGTGTCTAACATAAGTAGGTAGCAAGGTCACTCGACCGGTATTCGAACCCCGGACCTCATGTGTTAGAGGCCGTCGTTTTATGCCCAGCGTTCCAACGCGGTTCCTTTTTTAATAGACTGAATTTCACTTAAGTTTTGAACAAGTGCAACCAATTTCAATTTGCAGCGGAAGCCATCGTTTGTTTTAACATTTTCAATGCTGCTTGAAGAATTACAATTGGCTCTGGTTGTTTTTTGCCGCAGATCGTTGGACGAACAGCAGAATACTTATAGAGTGTAAAAGGTATGAAAAATGTAAATCTCTTGAAACTCATCTAATTTTGTTGTCAAATAAGTATTTTTGTATGTGTATATTGCTTCTGCTGTAATGTTGCAACCATTAAAAATATTCAACTGGTTTCGTAAAGAGGTTTCTATTATATACTTGGCATTTGAACATATTGCAAAAATTATGGCGTGGTTTTTAATTCGATAAGATAAACACAGCGTACTGCCGGGTTATCAGGGGCTGTAATAATTTTTGTCTAAGTAATTAAAATAAACCTATACCAGGCCTATTAAGTATGTTTCTAGTGGACACGTGCAAAAAGCTGGTAAAATCATTATGTTTCAAAATGATTATGTAAAAATTGAATTTGTTAAAAATGTCAATTTGTTTTGTTATAAATTATGAACGCAAAGACATTTAAAATTTTTTTTTATGTCTACCCTGGCTACAAAAATATCAAACAGATAGCCTCAAGTTGACATGAAAGTGAAAAAAACCCGTGAAGATTGGTTGCAGATTGGATTAACATTAAGAGACAGAAACAAGCAACATTTTTGAAAAATACAACACACACCAAATTATGGGTGAAAAAAATTTAGAGTTGAAAGTTTAAAATGCTACTGCATCGTCAGTATGATCCCACGCCTTACGTGTCACTGTTTTACTTGAGTATGCCAAACAAACCTCGTACATGAATGCCAGGATTCGTTTTTCTTTCTTTAATCTTTAATGGCCCGTCAGATGTAACGGATATCACCCGAACTATGTGGGCACAATGTGGTCCAATTGGTAAGGGAAGGGTGGATTTAGATCTAGATCTACAGGGAGCCGCGCGCTCTACCAAAACATCAGTCAATATTTGATACCCTTGTCATGGGGCCATTATTTTGTCATTTTCTAGTATTGCTATAGATGATGCCTCGCCAATCTTATCTGTACAAACATAGGCGCTTCAATGACTTGTGTATGGTGGTACTTTATTATGTAAACAAAAAAGACAGTAAACAACAAACTTTAAAGGCTAGCTTTGTTCCTATTTTAACCGCTTTAGAATGACACACCCTCGCTCATCACAGCCATGGATTCGAATCGTGATGTATAAAAAGCCTTAACAAATATCTCAGTACTAAGTGACCCCTGAGCATTGTATGGAATGTTTGAAAGGAAACAACGGCGCATTAGTATGATTGGAGAATAAATAAAAAGGACAGGTACACTAGGGTCTCTTTATATCTTCATACACAGGTAATGTGTGTGTAGAAACTCATGGGGGAGCTAGAAGAGAGTCTTCAGAGAAGAAACCCCCCTTATTGCAAGTGTTTCGGCCTTAAACTCCTGACACTCTAACAGGGTCAGACCACACCCTGGTCATGACTCCCGGGTGTCTCTCTGCCATCTTTTTGTACTTATCCACTCAGCCAACTCGGCTCCCGATAGTTAGAGCATTTTTAATACTAAAAATAACATATCCTATTTCATATACACTTATTCATTTATTATTATTTATTATTATTATTAAAAATTGTCAGACGTCAGTCTTAGAATCCGTCCACAGTATTGTCTAATGAGTACTATGCTGGGCGTTGGACCAACTCAACCCAACGCCACACTTTAGAGAACTTGTGTTTGTATGCAGTGTTATGTGTATTCTTGTATATGTGTCTTAAAATAAGAATTATGTATGTTTGGCGCTGTACAATTTCAATAATTTTACATGTGAATGTAAAGCGCTTTTTTATTATCATTATTATTATTATCATTATTATCTCACACATGTACAACTGGTGTTGTGATATTGAATCAAATGCATTATTGTACGACCAAGAAAAATTTCCCTAGGGATAATAAAGGCGATCCCCTAGACTCCATTCTAGGGAGACCACATTGAGCTCAGTTTGTTGACCTCTTCTTTCTAAATATGTTATTGTCAAAACAATACATTTTAATGGCTCTGAAGTTGCTGGCGCATGCACTTTGAGTTAGATATCTCCCATTCAAAGTTAAAAAAAAACAAAAACACCTCATCTTCAGTCAGAATATACATTTTTTAAAATTAGTTTTGTAATAATTAATTTAAAGACTCTTCTGTATTTCCATGTTCCGCTTTCGACCTACCACTCTCTCTCTCTCTCTCTCTCTCTCTCTCTTTCTCCCTCTCCCCCCCCCCCCCACTGTCAATTATCTCTAAACCTTTCTATATTCTTTCTCTCTCTCCCCTTCTCTTTCTAACCACGAGAGTGGAGTCGACTATAGATCTACTACAGATCTACTCTCCATTACTTAGATCTAGAGATCGGGAAGGCCACGATCAGCAAGGGGGTAGGATGAAGCAGCTTAGGGAGTTTAAATAGATCGGAGAAACCCAAAAAAGTGCCGTCCTCGCGCTTGCGCACACCACAATCTTTTCGTGGTCTCCCTAGACGCTGGGCTAGGCAGACCAAGATTGCACTTCCCATAATAAACGGGTTTTGGCTTTTAGCTGGGATTTTGTTCGCTCTCAGTGTATCCCCTGTGTTATCAGGGTCGCCCTAGCCTTAGCGTCTGTCGTATATAGCCGCTACAGGCCGCCGAGACGCTGACTCCCAATCGCGGATCCATCTACCCAGCTATAGCCTCAATAACCAAGCAAAGCTGAGTAACTGTCGCATCAGCAGGGAAGTCACCCACCAGAACAAAAACAGGTTCGACATCTTTGTTTTCCATACTAAGCTGAGCCTAGGCTAGCAGAAAGTAAATAATATGACTTGTATGGCTCTTAGAAAATGTGAGCGAACGTTAACCTATGTGTGTACCAAACGTGAACGAAAGAAAATGAAGAGGAAAGCGGGAGATTGAGGAAAGAAAATAAAGAGAGGTCAATCGTTCTGAAATGAACACAATTAAGAAAGAAAGAAGATAGGTAGGTGTAGCCTCAAGCAGGTTTAAAGAAAAAGGGAAAAGCTCATGAGAACTTATAATAGAGTGGACAAGGATAATGTAAACTAGAGACTACAGTTATCCGTAAGAAAGAAATCAGAAATATAAAAGGATAACCTATCGAAAAGAAATAAAGTGAAAGTAAGGTTGGAAATAGAGTAGGCCCACATTTCGTACAACTTTACACTGCTTTCTCATTCGTCCCCATTGGTTTCTCAACGGATATACAAAAAACACTATAAATCTCAATACCGGGAACAGAGTGAAGCCTCAAAATGGCCCTTTGGCAGTTTCAGATGTGACTCTCATCTCTTACACACGGACAGAATGTGAAATTCGTTTTACTGCAGCAATAACATTTCTTCCTCAGCCCAGCCGTGACGCGACACGCGTTGAGTGAGTGCGGAGGGGGAAAGGAAATATTTATTCAAAAATAGCGGACCGATATCGGTCTTGAGGCTGGAGAATAAGGTATTTCATTCTCTCTGTCTCTCTGTCTCTCTCTCTCTCTCTCTCTCTCTCTGTCTCTCTCTCTCTCTCTCTCTCTCTCTCTCTCTCTCTCTCTCTCTCTCTGTCTCTCTCTCTGTATCTCTCTGTCTCTCTGTCTATCTGTCTGTCTCTCTCTCTCTTTCACTCCCCCTTGGTGTCACTAAGTACGTCGTCAAGAAGGTGATGGCCTTCTCCATACACCAAAAAAATATGCTGCGCATCCAATATCTCCTTCTGTAACCTAGCCTTCGCTTCACCCAATTAAGCACCATCAATCGCAAACATGCGAGAGCAACTGCTATCGCCACCATGTTGAACGTAGATGAACAGACGGGTTGAGGCTCCACTCTGCTTGCACCTTCACATTTCAGTCGTCTACAGTCCAACCACAAAAAATGTGGAAACACTGTGAAGTTGTGCGAAGTGTGAATGTGGGCCCACTCTGTTTCCAACCTAACACCACACCTTGTACTGGTTACTACTACATAACTTTCATTATAATTATTACACGTTTCAGTCTTTAGAAAACACTAATTGTTTTGTTCACCATTCTAGCAGAATGAGAGTTTATCCCTATAGGAAAACATAGGACTCGTAACTTGCATTGGTTTTTTTTTTATTATTATTATTCTACGAATATTTGTTTTCGTTGTTTATAAAAAATGAGAAATGAGAAATGATTACTAAATATATGAGCACTGAGCACAAGAAAGGAATAACGCAATGATTGTAATATTTGTTTTAATATACACATTATTTTTGCCAACAATTTGTTGAAAGAAAACTTCATAAGAAGGGGGATAAATAATAAACAAAAATTAGCTTACTCTAAAATTGTAAAATGTAGAAAGTACGCCTTTGTCTCAAACAGACATTATTAGACGGATATAGCAAAAAAGTTCGTTAACTGCAAGTCTTTCAAGTCTTTCAATGCGGGCAGTCAATAACCTGGTGATCACAGCGCAAACCAAGATTGCAAAACTACAGGTTAATTGGCAAGGCAGAGAAAACACTTCAGTGGCAGAATAACCGAGCTGGGGGTGCAATAGTTATTTCTTCACTCGCTTTTTTTAAACCCAGTTTTGTCTTGCCTTTTTTTTTTTTAATAATAATTGCAGTCGCAGTGATTCCAGTGTCTTGAGGACTGGTGCTTAAGAATAGCACTTTTCTAGAAACCTTAGATGTAGCCTTTATCGGTCGAGCTATGTCTGTTTAAGACAGTCAATTTTGAGAACAGGATCCAAGGAATTATGTTACCCTTGGTGAGAAAAGACGTTTGTTTAAAAACAAAATAAACAAAATAAACAAACAAAACAAAACAAAAGAAAGAACTATAAAGCAAAACAAAACATACAGACAAAAAACATAACGAACATAAAACAGAACCAAAAAAAAAAAATCCCCACATAGTTATCCTTGCAATTTTGGCAGTCTGAGTTTAAAAAAATACAAGTAATTTTGTTAAAAGAGCAAACATTGTTTTCCCCATTTTACCGCTTGTTCCTTCCATGTCCAACCTTCAAAAAGTCTTGCTATAGAGACAAAGTCTTTTTAATGAAAATGACAAATAGAAAAAAAAAAATTTTGTATAAATGTATTTCATGTAAAATGGATAATTACATTAAATAATTTTGCGTATTTTTATGTGTTTAGCTTTGAGTACTGTCTACTTTGACACGAAGGTATGTTTGTGCTTGACCTGTCACAAAGATGACAATCTCACTAAAAATCGTTACGATCTACCACAGTAATTAGTGATAAACGTAAGGTTTCTATTAGTAACTATATCGATAAGCTTGGCACATTTAAAACAACCCCACCTCCTTTTTCCTCCCCACTCCCTAAAATTTGAAAGAAAAGCACAAACAAGATTTTCGGAGAGCTCAGCCTAATAGATTTCGCCTCAATAAGCCCTAATGCCACTCAGCCAGTATGGGAAAACTTTGTGTAATGCTATAAGGAGAGTCGGAGATCGCGCCGCGTCTCCAAAAAACTCTGAGAGGCTTAAAGGTGGTATCTGGCAAGTCGAAGCTGACCTCTACACTTTGGGTCTTCGATCAGAATGTAAAAGTATGGCAAGTGAACGTTGAGAGTTTTAAAGGAGGAAGCACGTCCAAAAAAGGGAAAGTGTCGAATTTAAAAAAGGAAAGATGGCTAATGCGTGGGCAAGATATGGGGGAGATAGGGGAAGAGAATATTACGGAATTTGTCCAACAAAAAGTTACCTTTTGAACGAAGTTACATCCATAACATTCTTTACGTGATTATTATTTGAGGTGAACACTTTTGCTGCGTACTGGAGTTTTGACTATTTCTATAACGATAACTCGAGTACTTTTTGCATGCCATTGCGTACGTGAAGGTAAAAGATTTTAATCGGAGCAGGTACTTCGGCTAGCTCTTAACCCATCCTACGAGTCATGACTAGTTTTATAGCAACAGTTTTTGTGCCTTTCTGCGCAATTTGTGAGTGGGAGATATTGTAGTTCTTGTTTTGACGACATAAGGGTGATAAAAATTAATGCTAACTGTACTGGAATTCTGATTAGGAAAAATACAGCAGTTTTTAAAACCTCTATGTTACAAAGTCCTACACACGCGCACAAATTTTACGCATCAGAATTTAATCCAAGTTTACACCTTTTTGTGATCAATGTCGTATCCCCTGCGAGGGTCAGAATACACCTCATCTTAACAAACTCATCACAGAGATACCTTCCGCATCCCATAAAGTTGCAATTCCTCAGCTAGGAAAGCCAACTTAGTTTTATGGAAGGTGTAGGATCTCTTTAACAGTTCATCTTCTCTTCCCTGCTCTTTTACTCCGAATTTCAAAATTGCTCCTCTATCATTCTCTCTCTCTCTCTCTCTCTCTCTCTCTCTCTCTCTCTCTCTCTCTCTCTCTCTCTCTCTCTACCCCCCTCTTTCCTTTATTATCCTACAGTTCTTTCTATATCTCCCTCTATTTTTCTTCTCCTTTTTTCTTTCTCACATTACTTTTCCTTTGTCCCTTTTTCTGTTTCTATTTCTATACGCTTTGTCTTTTCACATCCGTGTCTCCTAATGAAGTTTATTGGAGATCTAACGTGTTTGTGAACTGTTCAGAAAATAAGTCTTGGAATTTAGCATGTGTCTGTTTTACGAAAAAACCCACAACTTCTTAACGATTTAAGAAACTCGCATAAAACCAGATTTATTTGAAAGGATAACATGTTTTAGATAAGTACATTGCATATTCTCTTTAGTACATTTAGTTCTTATTGGTTTTCGCAGAATCGGATTTATGAACTATAGGGAGCTTTCACAAGAAATCAAAATCCTTAGAAAATGACAGCAGTAAAAGATGCGTTTGACTAGGAAGCAATGCGGATTCTCGAGGCCTGGGACACGGTTTCATTATTTATTCAGCCACTGCCATGCATACTGAGATGCTTTCGAATTGGATCTTGTTGGAGCAATAATGGTTTTAAACTCCTATCTTGTTCCTTCCGTTGGTTCCCCCAGGTTCTCCATGGTGCCAGCGATGCTGTGGAAACTCCCAAAGCCTTGTCTCGTCCGTTTAGAATCAAGACGATTATATATCGGGAGATCAATGGAAGACATTTGTTTTCAGCCGTGTTTCAAATTCTTTTGACTTAAAACAGGTCAAGGAACGTTATGCCTTTTTTCGTTCTGAACATGGAAAAAAGAGGTTACAATAAACTTGTCAAAAATTTGATGTTGGAATTTAATCCATAAAAATTCATTGACATATTTTGAAGTTCACAACATTGGTTTTAAAAAGTTGTAAAGTCAATGTGAGTTAACAAGATTTCCTTGATCAGTTCTCAGTAAATAAATGAAGGTAAATGGTTAATAACATATTTCTTTTCTTAAACAACGATATGGTGGTTAGGGGCGTATGTTATTAATGCGATTGGTTTAGTTGGATCGGTGCTGCGTTTCAACATCGTCGCAAACATCGGCATTAAAATAGCGTCGTTGTCTTCCATCTTGAACAAAAGATAACCCAGGGTGTTCGCGATTCTCTCTAAATAAGCTTCGTTGAAGCAACATTGGAAAGCAAAAAATATGAATTAAATGGGTGCATTAGTTGAAACTCATGAATAATATAAGATAACATAAGATAAGCCTTTATTATACTATAGGGAACTTTTTCTTGGTAGTACAATAATACATTTGATTCAATATTACAACACCAGTTGTACATGTGTGATATAAAAAAAAGTATGATAATAATCATATTGGTAATACAATATAATAAGCGTTTTACATCCACATGTATATTTATTGAAATTGTACACTGTCAAACATACATAGTTCTTTTTTAAAGACACATGCCTCTTCACGTATATACAAGAATGGTGCTTCCTGGTGCAGCTGCAGTGGGTCTACCTGTCTGTTATGATTCTTATGGTTTTATTTTTTTCCGATATATATATTCTTCTAACATACAACAAAGCTCTCTTGGGCATCCTGTTGCCTTTGTGAGAGTAGGCTGATGACGTCCCCAAAGTCAAGATCCTCCAGCTGCCTCATGAATGTATACTCGATACCCGTTTTTTAGCTGGTAGATGACTTTTGTTTAACCCAGTTGATCACTATAAGGACGATCGTCGGCGAGAGCAAACAACCCTGACGAACGCCAATTTTCACTTTGAAGGGTTCCATTAGTTTCCCGTGGTGGATGATTTGACAAGTGGCGTCTTCATAAAGGAGTTGAATTATAGTGATGAACTTTGGAATGACGCGTTGGTCGACGCTGCCTTTTAAAAGCCAACAAGCACTGAATACAGGGAAGTAACAATCCAATGGCTGTTAGATGATGATGAGCATGTTAGCTATGTGGTCTATATACGAACGGTCTTGTCAGAAGCCTGCCTGCTAATCTCGGAGTCTCTTGTCCAGGGTAATCTTTAGCCTCTCTAACATTGCCTTTGATGGATGACGGCATGATTCCTCGCCAGTTACCGCAGGATGGCAGGTTCTGGAACTCTCGTTCGCAGATCTTCACATCTTGCATAGGAGTGGGTGCATCATGTCAGTCGAGGTCTGTATGTCGGCCTTAAGGGCCTCAGATGGTATGCCGTCTGGACCTGCTGCCTTTCCTCACTGGAGAGACTTTATGGTCTCGGCGTACTTTGCCCTGCTAGGAGGTAAAGAAGCTCAATTGGTGGTGGGATATCTGGTGGGGTAGGTTAGGAAGGTCTGTTGAGCGTTTTCTTTGAGTCTTCCGCCCATCTTGTCATCTGCATTTTTTCGCCATGTATCGTGATTCCATTCTTCTCTTTGACGGGACGGATGGGGTTTCTGTTCCTCCCTAATAGAATCCTAGTGGTTTCGTAGAGTATCTTTATATTTCTCTGGCCTTCTGCAACATCTGCATCTGTTGTCAGCTACTAAATGTAAATTCCTTTGTCTTTCCTTGCACTTTTCTTTATCTCTCTATTGTTCTCCTAGTATCGAATGTTGTACACGCCTCCTTCCAGGTCTCTCACAGGCTTCGCCACTGTTCTTCAATTTTCTATCCTGGTAGTAAGGAGAGCACACTGATCTTATTCATCAGCTCGATTTAAAAATGCTATGATTTCTGTTTCTCTCTTAGACACTTTACATCAAACTTGTGTGCTGGTCGTCCTGCTCTGTCGTTGAAAGCCTTGATTTTGCTCTTAAGTACTGCAAGAACCAGGTGGTGAACTGATGTTGCGTCTGCTTCGTGTTTAACTCTAACGTCGTGCAAGCTCCGTCTCCACTTTCTGGCGATTGTAATGTGATCTATTTGATTTTTGGTATTGCCTTTGAGGGAACTCCATGTCGTTTAATGGATGGTCTTTTGCGAGAACATAGTGTCTCCGATTACCAGGTCATTAAAGGAGCTTAACTCAGTGAACATTTCTCTATTCTCGTTCTATTTTCCGGTGCCGTGGATTACCATGATATGGTCCATGTTTGGTTTTCAGAACCTACCTTAGCGTTCAGGTCTCCCACAAATATTTTCATGTCTCTTTTTGGGACTTTGTCAATCACTGCCTGGACGTGTTCGTAAAAGTTCACCTTATCTTCGATGCTACATTTGTGGGAGCATGGAACTGGATGGTGGTGACTCTTCTGCTCTTCGAGTTAAATCTTGCAGAGAACTCTATTATTTTGCTGATGTTAATTTCCATTGTAGATCTCTATATGTTGTTAAGTACTGATTTAGAGCCACACGTTCTTGAGTTGTATTCGTAACCCTCAGTCAGAGTATTCTAGTACTAATCATTTTCTTAGAGTGTACAAGATAGGGTGTCCGAGTCTACGTGAATTACATTCAACAAATTGACTTGAAACAGGGACGCGATTTATCGAGTCAACGCCACAGACGACAGTCTAGGGGACCGTCCACAAAGTAGCCTGTATAGTGCTGACGTTGGACATTCAACCAACACAACTCTGCTTAGTTCGTGACCGGTTCAACCCAACCCCATGGTAATTATATTTGCGCTTAGCGCAGATAGGAAAACGAAACAAATGCTACCACTGTTTTAAATTCACTTGTTTGAGTATATTTTCCAGATTCTCTGAAGAATTTTTTTTAAACAAACAAAGAAAAAACCCTAACTACCAATTTATTTGTTTGCCTTCAATATTTTACTAATTTCGCACAGAATAATACAATACTATTAAACGTGTTCATTATTTCTAGTAAGAAAAAAAGATTTACATGTCAATTTTATTGCCAACCATATAGTAAATCGTAACAGGTTATATTAAACTCAAAACGTTCTCATTTTAATTCATAGCATCCTCTGAAACAACACTAAATTTAGACCCCAAGATTGCAACATAGCAATATTGACAGTTTTCCTTTTTAAAACTGTGTCCATAACTGTTTCTTCATACTTTTGAACGTTCGCTGTTGATTTGATTGAATTTCTTTCTTCCATAGAAAGGCTGCTCGGAGTGATCTCCTCTGAACTCGATGTGCACTTTTTCAAGATCTAATGAGCTAGCTGTTTTAATGGCACTGTCTGGTGTGACAAAGTGCAGCCAGATTACTGTAAAGGAATTGGGATATAGGATAAAAGAATGGGACATGCTAGATAGACGTACCAGATTGAGAAAGAAAAAGACATAAACATGTACCGAGCAAAAGGAAGTGAAGGGGTAGAAATAACAAAAAACGAGAGAAAAAGAGAAAGAAAGAGAGAGAGAGAAAGATATATATATATATATAGAGAGAGATATAGAGGGAGAAGGGGAGAAAGAGATCGAGAAAAGAGTGAGGGTGAGAGACAGAGCAAGACGGAGAGAAAGCGTGAGGTAGATACAGATAGAGGCTGAGAGATACACAGAACAAGATAGATAGGGAATTTAAGTACCCCACGAACATTTTAAACATAAGACGTGATTTTTTTGGGAGGGTTTGGGGGTTGGGGGGGGGGGAGGGACAGGAAATTGCACGATTAAAAACGGAAAAAGTAATGAAATGACATCTCAATAAATGAATAATGCCGGACTTTTACTGTAAGCACATACTTATACAGCCAGTTGAACAAATTCACTGGTTCTAAATTATACATGTATCTTAGATTCAAAAGAGACCAGGGTGTTTAATTGGAAAATAAATAATGCGTGGGATACAGGCAGGGCAATTTTTTTTTCTTTTTTTTCTACACCATTCTTGCATTTGCTAAACCTCTCGTTCTCAATTAACTAAGAAACGAATTTTGTCCAATGGTATTTTAACAGATTCGAATGAACTTTACATACAAAAACTTTATATATATAATTGTTTGCAAAGATCAAATGTCGTACCAGTCCTACAGATTTAACACTTTTAAAGAACAGTTGAGACTTCTGAGTCACGATTTTGTTTTGTAATCTTTATAAAAGATTTTTTGTACAATGATCGTTTGCGTTTAAAATAATTATTTTATTTAATATTTTATATAACTGGTATAAACTGGGTGGGCAAGTTGGCTTTGTTATAACAAACGTCAGCAGCATGATTTTTTCGTGGACGGATCTCAGACTGACGTCTGACAATTTTATGTGCGGAGATTTAACCACTCGTGCCCCAGCCGATTACATTACACTTAAGCATCCAAACCAATATTGACAAAATCAGATAATAGAAAATTCCGTTTTGAACCAAGGACCTACCGATTGGAAGACCGGAGCTCTATCTTTTAAATATGGAAAATATTGAAATAGAAATGTCAAATCAAACACAACAACCACAACAACAACAACAACAACAACAATTCAATATCAAGATAAAGGGCGTGTCTCCGTCTATCTTCCTTTTCTCCCTGTCTCTCTCCGTATCTTTTGCTGTTTTCTCTCTCTCTATCTATCTATCTATCTATCTATCTATCTATCTATCTATCTATCTATCTATCTATCTATCTATCTATCTATCTATCTATCTATCTATCTATCTATCTATCTATCTATCTATCTATCTATCTATCTATCTATCTACCTATCTATCTCTCAATTGCTCTCCTCGGTAAAAAAATTATCCCGAATCCTGACCTTTAACTATCATATTCTTTACGTTTTCTATTTCCTCATCTGCTGCACAAGGCTCCCAAATTGTTATAGCACCATGCGCCCGTATTTGTCCTTCCAAATTTTGTGATTCTCATGAGAAAATTAATGTCTAACTAACTTCATGAAAATGGAGGTGAAGACCTTAATAAATTAAATTTTGAAAGGAATCAAATGCCCCTATTCAATATTTCAACTATAAAGCGTGTCTTGTTTCAACAAAACAATTGCAATGAAATTCTGAGCATGTCCTCTTCATCAATTCCTGTGCTTTAGAAAGCAGCTTAGACTGGGCTCAGGCGCCAACTCAGAGGAAGCTGCCGTTATGTTACAGCGCATTTCATTTACAGATTTCTTCCCAGCGGTTTGCCTGCTAGGTTTTCCACCTTCAGAGAATCCTGGTTTTGTAAATATCGCCGCGACATAGATCAATTTCGTTTATGCAAAAGAATAAAAACATTTTAAACGTGGCCATGAATATTGTAACCTAGATCAATGTCAGTCATGGGAAAAATCGAAAAGTTTACTGGGACGTGGCTCCTCAAGTATTTTTAACTATATGGCATACAATAATTTCGCTAGAAAAATCCCAAAGCATTAACATGATATACATTTGGCGTGAGTTTTTCACATTAAATTCATGCTAAAATAAAATATAAAAAATCATGAATTGTGTTTGAAATTTGAATCCATCCCTGCCTACAATGGCTAGGAAAACATCATTACAAACTTTAGGATCGAAGAACACGAATGTTTATTTAAGATACACTAAAACTAACCCATATTTCCAATTTGACAGCATGTTCCACTTCCCTTTTTGTTTGATCACTATCATCTGGTGTTCTAGAAAAATCCCAAAGCATTAACATGATCGTGGAACGTGCCTTGTTGAAAATTATTAACTCTCTGTGATTGAATAAATTGAACTTCCCCTTCAAATTTCCAAGTGGAAGTTTGAGATGTTTTAACTGTTGCAGCCTGAAATGTATCGTTTGTACGATTGTTTCACTGTTAATGCATCAGTTCATTCACATTCGAGGACTCTGGCATGTGTTTAACTGTGGTGTCGACCATCACAAGCAGAAATAAATATACATTTGGCGTGAGTTTTTCACATTAAATTCATGCTAAAATAAAATATAAAAAATCATGAATTGTGTTTGAAATTTGAATCCATCCCTGCCTACAATGGCTAGGAAAACATCATTACAAACTTTAGGATCGAAGAACACGAATGTTTATTTAAGATACACTAAAACTAACCCATATTTCCAATTTGACAGCATGTTCCACTTCCCTTTTTGTTTGATCACTATCATCTGGTGTCATATCTGTAGTGGTCAGCGTAAGATAACGTGCCACCCCTACCTGTGCCAGGCTTTCGTTGTGCAATTTGAAAGCTTTCTTCCGGCTCAGTCTTCATTTTTCATTTTCGGATGATGATGATGATGATGATGATGATGATGATGATGATGATGATGATGATGATGATGATGATGATGATGATGATGATGATGATGATGATGATGATAATGATGATGATGATGATGATGATGATAATGATGATGATGATGATGATGATGATAATGATGATGATGATGATGATGATGATAATGATGATGATGATGATGATGATGATAATGATGATGATGATGATGATGATGATGATGATGATGATGATGATGATGATGATAATGATGATGATGATGATGATGATGATGATGATGATGATGATGATGATAATGATGACAATCTTTAATTTTTTGGTATATTATTTCTAAAGACTTTTCTTCCTAAATTCCAAACTATATAGCTTTGTAATTGAGACGAGGTAAAAAAACAACTTGTTTGCCTATGCAAGCAATCATAAATAACAACATATCTAAAGTTTAAACTGTTTTCATTCTCTTACATCTTTTGCAGGAATTGTGTCACGTGTACATTTTAATACAATATGTACAAACGTTTCAAAGCGTGTTTTGTTTAGTACTACTGGTTTCAAACTTCCAGTTTGTGATCCTGTAGAAAAGAATCGCAAAGCTCTGGATAGAGCAGCACAGAACTGAGCCAGATCATGTTCACGAGAGCTACGTTCAAATCAGGAAAAATTTAAGCGTTGGCCTGATAAGATGGCGAAATGTTCAAACCATTTTATACTGTTTAGAAGCTAAAAATGTATTCACATAATTATCTTTAAAAACATTTAACTAAGATAAAAAATGAATAAATAATTTATTGTTTCATTTGTTTTCTTACTGTAACTTTTTTTACATTTTCAACTTATACATTTTAAAGTCCGTTAGTTTGTTACCATAACGATGGCATTGATTTAGTATCTTCTTTTCATTCTATTTTTTTCAAAATAAACGTTGTAGCCAATTGCTTTGTGCAGGCCGCCCCGCGCAGCTAATGGTAACTAACTGGTACATTTTAACGGTTTGCTTGCATGGACAGTGCTTTTAGATCTTCAGCTTGTCTCTCTAATTGGTCATAAAGAAGTATCGATTTGGACACTTTGCACTTTACCACATTGGAAAAAAAAGAAAATTGTCTCAGAAAACCCCAGCGATTTTGATTATAGCACCGTAAAAAAGACATTGCACAAATACAAAAAATGACAACAAACTAGTATATTTTTGTTAATGTTATATAGACTATAATTATTACCTCTCTATTTTAGCCTCAACCACTAAACCGAATAAAATACAGAAAATCTAGAACAACGCTGCTAGTTTAAATGATAAATAAAGCAGAGTCCATTACACCAATATTAAAAGAACTACACTGGCTGCCGTTGCCGTCAATTAAAAGATAACATCTATAACCCTCCAATGTCTTTATGACCCAAAATGTCTTTTTACTAGAAATATTAATTGGTGAAAACAAAATCCCGCCAGAGGCCGTAGATCAGCGAGCTCCAAACTGCTTGGAAAACAAAAAAGTCAATTCTGAAGCATATCACCTACGAGCCTTGTCATTCCAGAGCGATCAAGTTTGGAACAATCTTCCAGAAGATGTGAAAAATTGAGATTCTTTATCAACATTAAAATCTAGGCTAAAAGCAGGCATTTTAGAATCGACTAAAATCTATTCTCGTTATAATGAGAAGGAAATGGCCTTATTGACTATGTATTACATTGATATATACATTATATATTTAAAATCATTACATTAAAAAAATAGCTGTCACGACTCTAGAGTTTTGAGCCACGCCCGGCTCTCTTCAGCGACTTTTGTTTTGGTTGCGTTTGAAAAACGTTTCTTGTGTACGCAGTGTGAGTAGATCTTTTTCCTTTGGTCCAACGTTGGTGCCTGTATGAGAATTGGAACTTTTCTTCCAAACATAAATAACACGCTTTTTAAAGCTTTTTTATGGCTTTAAACTACATCTACCCAAGAGCATCATACACTATCTCTTAAATATATAATATATATATATATATATACAGGCATAGGTGTTTTGCAAGTATAGGCCATGTTGTAATGTTTTATATAATATAAAAATATGTATGTTTATTCATACATTCATTCATTGTATTCATAGACAGCAATCAGTCCCTCAAAGGATATTTGTGATAATTATGTACCGTCGCTTAAGATCGAAAAATAAATAAAGTGGAAAGGATCTATGAGCGTTGCTGTCTGGATGTTTTCTCTTTTATCAGTGTTCTTTTGAAACTAGGTATAGGTCAAATTTTCCAACACAGTTTATAGAGTCAGTTTGATCAATAATTATATCAGTATTCTAAGCCCATCCCTCGCTTTTCGATCCACTCTCCTCACTCTATTTTTATTTCCTATTACATGGTACAAAAATGAAATAATTCAGGGAGATCATGTTAGTGGATAAACATTGCAATACTCAGCAATGTATTACTGATTTAAACAAGCAAAGCCGCTTTAGATGAATCATAGGTGTATATATTAACGCGGAAACTTGAAACGATTGATAAACTTACTTTTCTTAGTAGTTTTCAGTTTTGTTTGGCCTTTGCAACCTTCATTTGTTTTTTTCCTCTCGTCCTTACCTTTAAAATATTTTCTTGGTCATTATTTTGTCATCCCAAGAAAGTTTTCAATTTGTCTAGCCGAAAAAAAGCTGTTTTGTTTTGTGTTGTTTTTTTCCAAATTTAAAGGCCATAATTTTCTTTGGGCAGCTTCTTGATTGAATGTGAATTATCTCAGTTTAGCTTCTCCATATTTATATTTAGATATGGTAAGATTACCTATAAGAATTGCATGCTTTATTAGTTTTATTTGGGTATTACTCATTTGGTCTTTCTTTATTATCCCCAGAAAAACTGATTTTTTATCCAAATGCACATGGTTCCAAGATAAACTTAAATCATACATTTCTATGTATTGCTATAGTGTTCTCATTTCTTCACATGAATAGAAGAAGTGTTCCGTATAGTCTTTTTTTCCAAACCAAGGGCGATTTTCTGATTCCCTGACACCCATTCTTTTTAACAGTATACTGGTTGGTCAGATGTTACGAAGGGTCTGCCATTGGGTGACTCGCAGTATTCCTCCTTTAAACGTACCCGATACTTTTTTGCCCACATATTGTTTATAAAAGGCTCTTCAAATGTCTGTAACATCTAAAAAATCGCTTTCTGTTAAGTGTGGCCATATCCTTTTGCCCTTTATAATTTATCCCGGATTTATTGTACAATGGCTGATAATAAACCGGGTAAGCACCATTATTTTTGTGAAATTCTTCAAGCCTTATATTCAGTGATTCTATCCAGAATTTGCTATTGATCAAATCGTATCCTTTGTAATCCGTAGTAGTGATAGGATTTAGAATTGCAGCAACGCCTCCTACCTTGTTAAGGAAATAATAGGGAAGAGCTTTCCAGCTTTCTATTTTTCCAGACAACAGACTCCCCACATTATCAAGCACAAATTAATGCTAGCTGCAGTGTTTCGATCTCTATCAATTTGAGTCGCCCATTAATGAAGGGAGAGCTTATTTTTACCTTTTCAAAAGCTTTTTTGTTGGTGTATCTTTTTTCCGAAGAGACTTGAATATAATCCTGTTCATTTCTTTAATTGCGGGCCAGGGAAGTGAAATACGTTGCATAATGTAAATACATTTTGAGATCCCAAAGGTTTTAATTGTATGGGACTCCCCCATTTTTATAGGTTTCTCTTACTTCAGTCATTGGTCAATTTTTCCAAAGATTCTATTTTCTTTTCCCAATTTTCTGTCGTGTCTTTAGCACTTATAGACGTGCTGAGGAACACCAATTATGCAATTTCAATTTGTTTGTTTTCTTTATGCCTCAAAAAGCCTTCACTAGATTATGGTTCGTTGAAAGGGGCATGTACATTGATTTTTCTTCATTAAGTTTAAGGTCAGATACTTTGTGAAACTGTTTTTCTTTAATTTACTGATACAAGACAAATTATAACAACCCTTGACTTGTAGATACAGCGGCACTTATTCGCCTTGCCACTCAAAGCGAGCATGACATAATCATATGCTTTCAATGTAGATTACACATTTTGCATTGCTCTTTTATTATTTTAAACTATTTAAGTATTGTACAATGAGTATTTTCTACGTCATGATGATATTGAAAACAACAAATTTATTAATTGGTAATCAGTTAGTCGAGCTCAACTAGTATACGTCATTCAAATAGACGGTGCACACCGAACATTGTACAAGCATTTTCAAAATATGGGGAAAAGAAACACAAAGCCTCTCCCTTTTTCTTTCCCTTTCTCTCTCTCTCTCTCTTCCCCCTCTCCTTCTTTTTCTATCTTGCTCTTCAGATCTGGCAGAGAATTTTCAGAATGTCTTATCTCTCCCAAAAAATGTGGAGGTCAAACCAAAAAGGCGCAGCGAACAAAATGTTCAATGTCTAGATTAAACAACATGGAAAACTAGTGAATAAACATTTATGTTTTTTGGATTGAACTTGACAATATTTATAGGTTTCGAAGTTGGCCAATAATAGAGAAGTTGAGAGCTGATCTCTATGTGGTTGTTTATATCAGAAATGTATGTTGTTTGCGGTACCAAAAAGCTCTCTATTGTTTTAAAATCGTAACGCTTGGCAACAAAACAAACACATTTTTTTTATTTTTTTATTCTTAGTATTGTCGATTTTTGTTCTCAAATTATAATTTATTTTATTTATTTTTTCAAAGTCATATAATTTAGTTAGTAAATGGTACATGTTGATTTCATAGCTTCTTTGTTATTTTTTAGTTTTCTTCTCTCTCTCTCTCTCTCTCTCTCTCTCTCTCTCTCTCTCTCTCGCTTTCTCACTCTCTCTGTCTCTCTCTCTCTCTCTCTCTATCTCTCTACCCCCCCCCTTTCTTTTTACATCAACACTTGATAGAACCAGACAAAGCAAACTTATAAAATTTTGTAACTATTAATGTAATAGTTACACAGCTACGAGAGCACGCAAATACTTTTTTTAAGTCACTTTTTTGTAATGAAGAGATTGAGGACTGTTGATTTCTTTCACTCGAAATATTATGACAGGTAAAAAAAGGTCTATCAAGGACTTTTTAGTTTTGATTTCACAAGTGTCTTAGCCATTATACAGTTATTTTAGGGGAAATCATTTGGCAAATCGAATTATGAGCTTTAAGAATAGGAAACAAAAACAATATTTAAAAAAACCAAAATTAAACGCACCGTGACAGGGATTTTCCAGAAATTCTGTATTGGGCGCCGTAATGGGCGGTAGGTGATGATTAATTCATTTTCACATTTTTTCACGGTTAAAGATTTAAACTTTAAAAATATCATTCCTGTCTTCCTTATTTCATTGTTTACGTATACAGAAATATTTCAACGTAAACTTTTTGACTAAGATAGAACTCAAAACTCTTAATTTTAATTAGTTTGTCCTTGCCAACGTTTTTTTTTATAGAAAGACGTAGAAGTCTATTTTATATTGGTATCTGTGTGGAAACTTGTAGACCTTACTGGCAGAACTAGCCGAGACCCTTACACCGTGAATGATTGGCTAGACAGACCGGCTGACCGGCTCAAACATATTGATCTCTCTAAACTCGCTTAAAAAAAAACATAGTGGGGCTAATTTGGTGGATCAGACACACTCGGAGCAGGTGATAGGAAACCCGGGCCCTTAAAAATCTAGCGTAGAAATAGCTAGGACAAAAAATACTTTAAAGTTTTTGTTTTGCATTTTTTAAGGGTTAGTTAGTTTTTAATTAGTGTTGCGTCCCCTAGAGTTTCTGAAGATTTGGATATGGATACTGGACAACAACTGAGATTTGAACCTTGGGTCTCTTCATCGTCAAACCAGAGCTCTACCGACTGAGCTAAATAGTTCCATGTCTTAACAAATCAGACCTGTATGAAGTGTTACCTCATTTATTATAATGATGCTTAAATGCGACTGCACGGGAAAATCCTCGAGAAAATTAAATTAATGCTTATAATTGCTCAGTCTCGTAAACATTATTGTAAGAAGCTTAATTATATTGCAAATGATGAAAATTATTCATACAAGATTTGTGTTAGCTTGAAGGACCACTTCATGTCTTAATAAAGCTTTGCTTGATTGCAGCGAGCTCAAATTCAGCTGCTTGTAGACTTAATCACAGTGTTGAAGATGTTAATCAACTTCAAATTGTAATAACATTTCATACAGCGGGATAGTCTAATATTTTTGCTAAATGGAGGTGGGACATATGGGCTGCGAGTGTCGACTTGGCTCTTATCTGGCCGCTTATCTTAGCGGAACCACCCATTATGACACTGAACTTGATAAACGGGGTGGTAATATTTCCAATGTGCTTCAGTGCAACAGCACTCAGCGTATTTTGAGCGTACTAAACAAAAGGAATGCGAGAGACTAATGGATTCTTCAGAGCTGCCAACCGAGGAGACATGTTGTTTAACGAAACAACTTGATGAACGTAGGTACTAATACTTGTTTTTATGGCTATTCTTGCGATCTACTCTTTAGTAAAATATAGCAATAATCTGAGTATGCATTAAAGGCCTTAGCTTACCAAAAAAACCCCAGCGAAACAAGCTATATGGTAGAAAAATCAGGAAACCGTAAACAAGTTAATAAATATTGTATAGGCTTAACACTTTAGAATAACTGGATCTAAATTGACATTAACAAACAACAATCAACAAATTCCAGCAATTATCTGATCATGTCCAGCAATTCTACAAATTAGAACTAAATCTAGAAGCGAATTGCAGTATATATCTAGATTTATACCATGAATCTCGATCTAGACTTCTGATCAACCCAGAGCGAAATAATCCGGACTTAGATTTAAAAATAGAAATCCCGACAAGGTTAAAAATTAATCCAGACCCTAAAGTATAAATCAATGTACTCCGGATTCAAATCCAGATTCAGTGGTTGCCGACTATATCAAGATTCAGATACCCGATCCAGACATCAAATCCAGATTCAAATTAATGCAGGTACTAAATTCAGATTTAAGTTAGTCCACATACCAAATCCAGATTCAACTAAAATAGAAATCTAATCAAAGCCAACAATTGAAAAGAGGAAAAAAAATCAGACCACCAGTACAAATAATTACCTTGTGAGACTTTCAATTCTAGGCCAGCTATTTTTAGCATAACACTAAACGAAAGAAAGAACGAAACACATACAATGGAATGTACACATGATTTACAGCTGGGTTGTAGAGCTGTGAATTTTGCATGGGCTGTCACCACCAAAACGTTTTTCTCTAGAAACACTGTGTGAGGAGGCGAAGACGCTACTTCCTACATTGTCACGCCATTAAATAGGTGATCCGACATGTAAGATACTGGAAAAGAGCATTCATCATTTAACAACTAAAATAATGTCATAAAGTTTAATGTCTTTATCAGGCTTTTAATTTGAATACAAGTTTGATATGCCCTTTTCATGGGAACAAAGATATAAAAAAATAGCAATACAACATAAAAAATCTTATTACTCACAAAAAACTTCCTATTAGAAAAGTGTGTAGTCTATTACCTAGTCACTGAACGAAAGTTTCCAACAACTCTTAATATAATTAACTGGACAACTTTGTGATTGCCAAGTTTGGCAGCTATTCTGATTGCTGTTCTGCGTCTATGGGACGTGAGAATGCAATTCAAGACCCACTCCATTGAAAGGCTAATCCTGCATGGAAGCTATCACGAGCATTCGCTGTGAATAATAAAAAGATAAGACGAACGTTTCGTGCGCCAGTTTGTAATCCATTTGGTCATCTTTTCAGTTTAGCTGTCGTCCAATTCCATTTCCAGAAGATTAAATGCCTGCGATTATTCTCGCACATGGTTAACTTTCCTGTCGCAAGCTTTCTTGCTCCTTTCTAACTTTCGGCGATAATATGCTAATTTTGAAGACCAAGTGTTGCAATTTTCCTGGTATAAAAAGGGAAATTAATATATTTCAATATGTCACCTTTGAGGACACTAGCCTTTCTACAAGAAAATAACCGAGCTAAGTAGCATTCTCTTTCTTGGACTTGATGTTACCTGAAAACCTTTCTATGTTATTGTTGCTGATCGTTTGAAAAAAACAACATATCGGAATTCAATGATTATTTTGAGAGACATCATTAATAAAGTCAGATTTTTTTTACTAAAAAAAAATCTTTTTTCTCCCCTGATGCATTCAGACCGTGGGTCTAATTTGATCATAGGTATGATGGCCAACTGCCACTTTCCAACTCATTGATGCAACACCAAGTTACGGAAGGCTTATAAAACAAAAACTACGACTGGTTTACTAAAATAATAATCAATCATAATTATGTGACATTTTAGATGCGCCGAAGGGTTCATATCGAACGGATTGGACAGTCGCCACGCGCTAGGCTAGTTGGAGTGTCGGACACGTCATGTGGGAATCAGGACGGGGGTAGAAAATGTTCTAGATATCACAGTAAAAAGTAAAATTATAGAAGGCGGGATTTCTAAAACGAAAGTTGATAATTGTCTAGAAATCTGGTCTATTTTTTCTTTACAAAATACATTCGGATAGATATACTTTTCGCTTTATTTAAACTAATAAAGCCCTGCTTAAATCGATTCCACTACTACCGGGCAAACTTAGGAGACAATGGTTGTCCTCTCTACAATTTTCTATAGTTTAATGTTACTTCCAATGTCTGTTTAAAAATCGTTCAGATACCGGCACTATTGTTATTTAGATCTAGGCTATGGGCCTAAATTTAATCTAGAAGACTAGATAGACCTTCATATAGGCCTACGGTATCAAGTTCTTACAAAATATTGGGCAGACTCTCGAAACGTTGCCTTTCAATTTATCCGAGAAAATGTTGATTTGAATTAACGGATTAAAGTGTTGAGGTTTAAATTATAAAAAAAAGTCCCACAATTTATCGCATATTGGTGTGAAAGCGTTATAAATAACGTGCATATTAGCTTCAAGAACATTACTTTAATGGAATATTCCAACTATGTTTCCAGTTGGTAAATCTACATGGAAAACATACAAAAATGTTGCTATGCAGTAAACGTTCATGTACACGGGCGTGTAAATTAACGATCTGGGTCTAGATAATTAAATTAACACAGAGAAGGAGTTAGTCGGCTAAGGCAGTTGATCTGGTAACCTCACATGAGTCACAGGGTGAAAATAGTCTCATTCTAAAAAACAAAACAAAAATCCGGAAAAACCAAATAGTATTATTATATTGAAGATTATGAAGATAATATACATTTGTTAAACCTTTTTCTTTTTTTATTATAAAATCTATTAAGGGGGTGGATTCTCACATTAAGGAACAATCATGCCGATAGTCAATAACACAATGTTTTTTCCTATCATTTAGGACTAAAAATTAAATTACATTTAGTCCACTGTCCTTCTGTTTATTAATGCAATCTGTGGATTTATAATACGATTCCACGTGTATGCATAGTGAAAAAGAGATTTAAAGAAATTGGATTTATATAAAAAAAAAAAAAAAATGTAATACCCATAGCGACCTGAAAATATCTGATCTTACACTTTCTCTATTCACGTCCACCCAAGCGCATGATTTTTTTTGTTTTTATGAAGGAGACAAAGTTGAAGTTTCTTACATTACTTGTGAGACTAACTTTCATCTTGACAAAAATCCATCAAACAAGAAAGTACATTCCAACATTCTCTTTAGGTATGGTAGGAAAAAGTAAACTACGTGTTAAAATTTACAATTTTGTTTTCCAAATCTAAAATAGGCCCTATTTTCAGCTCAACAGATACAATTTTCTAGAGAAACTAAACAAAATTAATGTTTTAAATTTGCAAAAATTTCATATGTTAAAAAGCCAGGCAAGAAAAGAGTATAATTTCATTAAATAATTGTACATAAATATGCTTGTGCGTCAATATTTATCGATTTGTTGAGTGTAAAATGTCAGGTATCTTCCCACAGAAATAACCTATAAAAACTTTGGCGCTTTGACAGGATGTAAATAGAGAGACACGGGCGTGGGTATTTTGTTCGTATTGACATGGGAATACACTATTTCGTCGCATTAAAATGTATCTTATGCAGTTCATTTTGAGCTGAACTGTGCTTGTACTCGGCGGTATTGAAAAGAAGTTCCTTTGAATGGGTGGTATTTTTTTCTTTCCTGCTTTTCATATATAACTTCTAATCAAATAAGAAGCCAATATGATGCTGCTACACGGTATTAACATCTTAAGAAAAAGAGTTAAGAAAAAAGCTAGAACATTCACAATTTTGTCTTTACATCTAACTAACTACTCAACTGATAAATGAATCACCCATGTATCACAAGCGATTATGTTAAAACGTTTTTAATAACTACTGAAAGGGAACATTATGGCATAAACTCATATTAAACAGATTTGAGTTCCCTTTTCAGAATCAAAAGGCAGGCAAATTGATTAATCAAAAATTAGGTGTTGTTTGAACGTGGGGCTTCATGGAGAAAGTGTGATACTCAGCATGCTTCAAATAGTTATGACCTGATCCTGTTTCTATCCAGCCATGAAAGTACATGTTTTGATAGAGACAGATCGTGTGAAGTAGTGTTCTGTGGGTTTGTTTTATCAGTACAATTTGATTTGCCCACAAATAAGCCTCAATGTTGTAATTATTAAGGATTGTGCAAATTATTAAAAGCACTGGTTTAAGGAGAATAACCGGAGAAAAAAGATTTCACCGCTTCTATTCATTTTCAAAGAATCATTAAATGGTATTTACAGAAACAGTAAAAAGGATTACAATGAAGAGTGTCAATGACATTACAAAACAACTTTACATTGATTGAAAAAGAAGTCTGCGTAATATTAGCGTTATGCTTCTTAGTTTGATGGCAATGAAAACTCTATAAGAGAAACAAAACTATTGATATAGGTATGGTGTGCATCTTGGAGAGAAAGAAAGACAGGTAGGAGAGAACTAGAGAGAAGAGAGAGATAGAAAGAGAGAGTCTGTTCCCGGTGCCATCATCCCCCTTTCTCTCATTCGTTACCACCGCGCCATTTTTTTGAATACTACTTACACTCATGTTGATTGTAATTAAGTAAATTTCTTACAGCTAACGTTATTATTATTATTATTATTTTATCTTATTATTATTATTATTATTTTAAATTAACATCGTTGTTATTTTTAATTGTACATAGATGTATGTCCTACATAATTTTTTTTTAAAATACATGCAGTCATTTTTTTCAAATTCAACACGCTATACAGCACACTGAGCTTTTTTGTCGCACATTCAGACCTTTTTTTAACTGCACAATTTTTGCGCATGGCCCATGCCATCTTTTGAAGTGATTTTTCCTGAGCCTGACAGCAGTAGATGGGTGCAATGGCTCGTGAAATATTCTTAGATTGCAGCGGAAATTGGTTAGGCTTATCATGTTGAATTCCTTCAAGGTCGTGTTCTCACATCCTTCCTCATCACAGCAACTCGAGATTCCTTGAAAACCGGTAAACGCTTCTCATATTTTATCGTATTCAATGCGACGATTTGGTCTGCATGTAATTGACGCATGCGTATTTAGGAGCATGCCTGCATCTTGATGACAAGAACACAAAAACGTAAAATTAACATTTGAACTATGCACACTATTATAATTTTTCTTTATCACAAGTTTTTGTCAGGCCATAGGACATAATTTATTTTGCAAAAGATATGAACGATTATGACCTGACACAGCACCAAGTGTTGTTATTACGACTCTGGAATTTAGTGCTCTACACCTACCCGTTAAGATGGCATCGATTGTTTTTATATGTAACGAACATTTTTAATTGTTCAGGCTAAGGTGCTTTATCAGGATGTTCTCACATTTAAGTTGGAACGCTAAGACATGCCTTAGACCCAAGCATTTTTTTTTACTGTATTTTGACCCCAGGGAAAATAGATATTATGATAAAAACATGTCAGTGTCAGGTGGATTTAAAGATGTTGCATGGCTAGGATTTAGAGAAATGAATCGAATGGCAGATAAAATTAATGATAAAAAATGTAGTGAAATCATAGCGAGTTTTCATTTAAAAAAAGTACGATAATAAAAAATGAAAACTTTTAACTTTTTTACTTGATGACCATCAGGAATATTTCAAATTAATTTATTATACAAAACATAACAATACAGGACCCGGATTTGTGTTATTTCAGTTTTGTTGAAATCATCGAAAAATAATGCAGCTGCTGGTAAAAAAAATTCTTTCACGGATATAGTGACACCAACAAACTTCAAATTATAAAATCCTTAGGCATTTGCGCAGGTAAAAGTTATTTCGTTAAAAAACAAATATATTTAACTAGTCGTTCATTATTTATGGAAATGTGAATAAATTGAAAAAAAAATTAAAAAATAGAATTAACATAAAACATCATAACCTAAAAATAGTATTAAGTTATTGAAAAGTAATTGAAAAATGTCTAAAACAATGTGATTTTTGACAAGAGATGTCAAAAAATCAATCAAATTCAATAGGCTATTTCCTAATCGAATTGTAAAGACGCGATCTTTTCAGCCCAGTGTTTAGTACGTATAATTGTCTCTTTAAAGGAGCGACTATTATCTTCTAGACTAGTGTCATAAAGAGAACCATTTACGTCGACGAGTCCCAACAATAACATTTGACAGTTTTACATATTTCAGCAAATGCATTGCATGTGTCAGGCAGTCACATACTAACAACCCAATAAACTACCACATTCTAACCGAACTTAGGATCGAACTGGGTATCCATTTATTGCTTTACTCTTTGCACCAGCTTCCGATAAACGAAAAAACAAAACAAAAAAAAAACCCTTATATTGTTGATACTTTTTTCTGTTATCATGAACAAAAATGATGTTTTGAGGGTTTACTATATAAAAATGCATCGTACTTAAAAAACAACAACCCAGCATCACACGGAATAAAATTTTGTGAAAGACAAGATTTACCTCAAACCATAGGTTACCTCTTGAATATTTGCCAGTCCCACTTCTATGTCTGAAGCCTCACAGATCCTCTACACCGCGACAACAAGTGGCGAATATTGTGCTTTTGATTATGTTGTCTTTTTTCCTTTAGTCCTAGGCGCCCGGCACTTGGTCGAATCTAATCTCTCTTAAAGCTGAGAGTTGCCACCGCACAAGAATGCGCGATGACGTGAAAAACAGGTTAATGATCCAAAATATGACTTTTTCATCAGTTCCGAGAACGTGAACTAGATATCATGTTCTGCCGTTATCCTCCAGTCACGTCTGCTTTTGTTAGTGTAAAACCAAGAAATCAATGTGGTGTCAGTATCGTTTATGTCTGTTCTTCTCATTTCTTCTTCTTCTTTTGTGTATGTGTGCGTGCATGTTTAGTTAGGTTTTGTTGTTTTGTTTGTATGCAAGCTGCTATTTGATTCACGGTTGTTTCCTAATTAAGAAGTTACAACTTACTATTACCAAGGCAGATCAGACATGCTACTTATAATTTATTGAACATTTTAACTAACCTATTTATTTATCCACTTTCATAGCTATCAGACACAGGTTTCTATTGATAAAAAAACGCCCGCTTTACATAACTTTATTCTGGTCGCTTTTTTAAACTAGCCATATATAGATTTCTATCTTCTCGGAAAACTCGAAAACATTTAGAATGTGATAATTTTAATTTAGTCAACATTTACTGTTTTTTCTTCTCATATATTGTTACCTAAAATACGAAAAAATTAAGGTGGAGAAAGCGCACTTCTTTTTTAAATTTTGATTTAAACGTTCTTTTTCACACACACACACAAACAAACACACTCACACAGTATTTAGAAAAAGACATATTAAAATGTTAAATTTCCATTTTATAATGTCCCTTCAAAGGTTTATTTCTTCAACCACGTATGTAATAGACATATTGATGTAGCTTCATTATTCTCCACCCACGAAATCACTGTAAAAAATGGAGAACGTGTTTCCCTCCCACTCTTTATTTCCTAATCTCTGTTGTATAGTTAACTATCTCACAGACATCTATCACAAGTCACCCACCGCAAATATTATCTTGTTATTATCTACCCAGTCCCACGTCGGCCATGCTATAATCAGGTTAGCCCAATCTCCTTTGACGGTCATCTTTTTCAATACTTGTATCGTTCTAGTGGACGCCATCTAATCACCATAAGATTTTCTCATCTCGGGCCTGTAAAAACACCGTCAGCTCGTATGGCCAGTGCTGCAGATTGTGCCTGTTGTGTTGGATCAGCCATAGGGTGGTTACAACCAGTATTTGTTAAAGTTTCTTTTATGACACACAGTGTTTACCAAAAAGCTTGTTTACATGGTATTCTGAATAAATTTAAATGATGGGGTTTCCTGAATAAACCAATTCGACGGGATTTCGTCAATTTGTTCCAGCCTTTTATTTATACATTTTCGACTTTGTGTGCAGCTTATGCTCGTACCTTCTTGGAGGGAAATTATTTTTCTGTTCATAGCTATATATAATTAAATATATATAATAATTAAAAAAAAAATAATTACCTGTCGTTGAGCACTCTACCGACAACGCTGATATTGTAGTCAAGCACCTATATAGTTAGTAGAATCGAGGATTCTTCGGCTAAGGCTCGAAGATGGCTCAATAAAAAATGGGAAATTCACAGAAGCTACATTTTACTAAATACTACCTTTACCTCGCCCCTAATTATTGCTTCATTAAAAAAAAAATTATTATTTATAAATATAAATAGAATAGTTCGCTATTAGATTTTCCAGTCATTGAATTTATATTTGTAGGCATAAATGGTAAGATCTATTCCAAGTTTTTAAAAAGTCAAAGCATCATAGGCTATCGAATGTTTCAATGGTATTGCTAACAGTCAGCAGTTCCACGCACTACCACTACCGCTGAACTTGAGCAATCTACCTAAATTTAGATCATCACTTTAGGCTTATTTGAGCCGATCTAGATTTAGAATCTAAGCTTACTTGCGGAATCTATCTAAATCTAGAATCTAGGCTTACTTGAAAAATATAATTTTATCTAGATCTAGGATAAAGGCTTACTTGAGCAATCTATGAAGATCTAGAATCTAGACTTACTTAAGCAATCTATCTAGATCTAGATCTAAATACTAGGCTAGTTGATGAGAACGATTTTATAGATTTATATCTCTTTCACGCCATAAGCTTGTCATTGCTACCAGTTCCACCGCACTACCACTAGATCTAGATCTATCGCTGGACATGAGCAAACGCAAGCTACTAGGCTAGGAAGTCGTTCACCATCGCTTATACAGGGGGCCAACCAGGTTGGGAAATCGGGAAAAAGTCGGGAAATGCTTAAATAATTATGTCATGGTGTGTTGGAAACACTACGGGGATATTTCAGTCAGGGCAGACAAAACAATACAAGGGGGTGTAACTTGCAACTCAAAACAAACTTTAGGTTGAGTAGCGAATATTGAGATTATCTTGTTCTCTAAAGGTCTTAACGCATTTATTAAATGTTAGTAAAAACATACGTTCTTTAAACAGAGCAGTTTTTCATGGGCTTTGATGTATGACATGACGTTTAATGAAATTTTTTTTACCCAACAAAAATTGGGATGTAACTGGGATTCATTTTATGACATCCGACAGTGATTATGATCTCTGAGCTTGAATGGATAGGGTTAATCTATTATTAGTACCAGTAGTAGTGTAGCTGTTTAGAACAAATTATTCATGTATTGTAAGGAAGAAGCAAAACAGAATGAACTGATGGCAAGGAGTCTAGAGGTATGACTTAATAGTGAAAAATTATAGTAAAAAACGATGTGTAGTTTTGTTAGAATAATTTTCATAGAAAATGTACATGTGCATTCAATTTGGCTTTATTTTTTTCATTTTCGGATATTGTTAATTCGTGGCAGCATTATTTTTCCTGCTAATTGAGTTCGAAAGACATTTTTACAAGATTTGGTGAGGACACTGCTTATTTTTCTGCGGCTCAAACTTTAAGGAGTTGAGCCCTGGTTTTCACTGTTCGATCAAACAACAGGGTCATTGTATTGCGGCTCAAGCATATTCTCTTAAATGTTCCTGTGGATGCACCACATTTTTACAAGGCTTTAACTATGTTATTCTTCACACTAAAGAGTCCCAAATAGAAGGAACCATATTCTCTTCAACATGTCTGTTAATGAACATCTTTATGGACAAGGCTCTCACTATGTTCTGCTACACACTGAAGAGTTTAAAATATAACATATTCTTCTTAATTTGTATGTGGAATAACCTCTTTTGGACAAGGCGCTCACTATGTTCTGCTTAGATGAATTATTCTATTGCTGATGGAAGTAATTATTCAACATCTCATTTTTTTAAAAATGGCTATACAGTGATAACCTCTTTAAGTCATGCCCTCTGGACAATGTATTTAAACACAAACTTGATATATTTTAACTCCAAAAAAAGTGCGAAGTCAGGACTTTAAAATTTAAATAATATTGGGCTGACTAAAATAAAAAGTTTTCCTTTCAAAAAGTATTGGCTTAAATACTATTCCATTGTAGGTAAACTGTTCGTATGAACGGGTACCCCAGCTTGTTAAAAAATAATGGCCCAAGACCATCAAATAAAATTATTATAGACTCTTATGTCCAGACAGTTTTTTGTGCCAACCGACATGATCGAAAAAGAAAGACCAAATGGACTTGACAAAAAGTGTACTGTTTCGGTGGTAGAAAAACAACGGTACAGTCAGAGACAAAAAGGGCAGAGTATCTGAGATAAACATGCCTATCAACCAAAGATGTCCGAAAACCAAACGCTTTTCAACGTTTTTTTGTGTGTCTACATGTTCTTATTTTTTTGGTCATCGTCCTGTGATTCAAGTTTATCGTTTCAAACCGAAATTCACTACACATTAAAAGAAACGTCTAAAGGACTTTTGTGTTATTGTAAAATAATCGATGTTTTCGGTTAATACAAAACGTATTATTTAATAAAAATAGTTTCTGAAAAAACACGTTGCGTCCCTACAATGGACATTTTGATGAAAGTGCAAACCCTCCGACTTCCTGTAATTCTCCATTGCCTTTGTCAGCGCATTGGACGAAAATCTAACAAGTCCGCTAGAATATTTTGACGTACATTTTCAATTTTGATGTATGTATCGTAACCAAGTTTACAATCTTCATGTTTAGTCACATTTAAACCAGACGTTCCAAACAACTGCAGGGTTCTATAGAGCGTATTAGCCTTAGGAAAGGAATAATGCACACTATTATTTTCTGATCGTCATTTCGAATGCAATAATAAAAGTTAATGAACACTAACTAAAACAGAAATTATTACTATAACTGCTAGGAGAAATAGGCAAAATTGAAAGTTACAATATCATTCAACTTAAGATAATTTCATGTGATTTAAGCATAAAGATACTTTTTTTCACTTTTTTCTCCTATTATTTCCCCGCTTTTTTTTATTTTTCTTCTTTTGAAATAGGTTTTGCAAGTTCCCCATTACAGGCTTCCGCTTGTTTTTTTCGATTGCAAGATCCGGTTTCAGGATTTTATACATATTTTTTTCCTTAGCACCATTCTATTTCACTTTAAGAAAACATAAAATGATAGAATTGTATACATTATGTGAACATCTTTCTCAAATCAAAATGACAGTTCCTAATAATAAATTTCTCCAAATTTTAAATGCTTACATTGAATCGCAGTGAGTATTTATATAATTATTGTTCTCTTTGACAGCCATTCTTCTTCCAATAACTTTTTTTGAATACTATAACTTCCAGTACTAGCAACAAGCTACTTGCATACATTTTTATTTATTATAAATGATTTATTTATAACGTTTGTGAAAGACCAAGCAATCCCACAAATGGAAACAGAATAAATTACAGCCAGTATTTGCTCAGGCCTATTGATCTATGACTCTATAATGTCTAACTTTAAAAAGATAATACCCGGTTAATAACACCCAAAAGATGTTTTCCAAAAGTGTGTAATGTATTGGAAATAAGACGAAACGTAAAATTTGGCTTATTTTCTAATTTTCCTAACTATCTTTATAACGTATACTATTTAAGCGAACAATGTATCCTTAACTTTCGAAATATTTAAAACACTTTCTTTTATTTCGATAATTATGTTTATTATGTAAACTGGCATTCTCAATTTGCTGATAACGATAATGATGTTGATGGTGATGATGTTTAATAATGATGATGATGAATATGATGATAATGATGATGATGATGATGATGATGATGATGATGATGATGATGATGATGATGATGATGATAATGATGGTGATAGTGAGTTATTTTGCGACGAACAGATTGACACACACGGGTAAAGAACCTGGTAATATATGTAATGCTTTCTTTTTTTCCTCAAATAATATCAGCACCTTAAATGTGGAAATTCGACAAATATAAATAATTTCGCAATTATAATTATAAATCACTTTCCTTTTAAAGAGTGGCCTAGTTATGGAAGATTCTTGTATTTCTCAACATTTTATTAATGCGTTAATTCACATGTAAATATTAAAAGTGGCCAAATTTTGTTTTAACAATGTTCTACAAGATGCCTTTTACCCATGCAACTGTGGCCAGAAGCCATCGTTTATACTTTGACGAATTGAAAATTGTTTGCACGTTGCGTTGGCAAAAATGCATAGAGTTTTTAGTTTCCACGCACTGATTTGTTCTCTCTTACGTCTTTTTATGTTTTTTTGTCGAGAATCATGTCGCAAATCAGGTAAATTCTTTGTCATGTTTTGTAATCTGTCTTCTTTTACTAGTCGTCGAAGAAAGCCGATCTCTCCGGGGAAAAAACACCTTCCAGATAAAACCCTATGTGGCAACTTGGTTCACCAATTAATGCCAACACATTCCTAGGAAAAAAACAAACGGAGATGCCTGAGCAGGAATAAATCTCGTTACGTGTCTGTGTGTTTTTTTTAATTTAATGGCATCCACATAGAAAATATTAGAAAGGTTGGAAACCTCTGCCTTTTTTAAACGTATTGATCTTCTGTTTCTTGTTTTCACTACCCACACGCAAATCTTTCTATTAATTCAAATTATGCCCAACATAATCAACAGTGGAGTTCGGTTCAAGGCAATTTATATCATTTCAAGATGTTTCTTATTCTGATTATGTAAATATTACAAGTTTTCCAATAATTTCTGCATACTAATAAGAGTTATGTCCTCTCTCTCTCTCTCTCTCTCTCTCTCTCTCTCTCTCTCTTTCT
>RQTK01000758.1:135471-155471 GCA_003991915.1 Elysia chlorotica | reverse complement strand
ATATTGAATAATACATGTTGTTGTCTTTTCCCTGTAGATGTATCGTTGTGTCACTGTTTTTTCCATGCATACTATCCTTCGCGCTTTGCTCAATCGCCACTGCTCTTTTGCTTTTTCTCTTGTTTTTAATGGTCAATACATTTGCCAATCCCACTTTGTGTAACTACTTGTGTGTTATTCCTGACCAGTCCTGTTTAATCTGTCAGCATTTCTTCATGTAATAGATGTTTACATGAGCTTCTGAAAAAATGATGATCGAAAAGAAAAAAGGCAATGGAATAACGAATAGTAAAGGCGGAAAAAAAACCCACAGAAAATTAATGCTGAGAGTCACTGACACAATTGTATCTTTAATGTTAGGTGCTAAGGGCTTTTCACTTTTTGCTGTGCTTCCCTTTAATGTTGGTTTTTTATCTCTTCTTTGCCCTGTTATATTGTATGTTTTTCAGAGGGCTGGTGTCACATTTTTAGATGGAATTGAAAGTAAAGAAACAATGAAGTTTTGTAAACAAAAACAATACACAATAACTGTTGGTTTTTTGGGGGGGTTAAAACACCGGTTATATAGTTCAATAATTGATCATTCAGCAGCTTCAGACAATAAGTATGGATTACAGTATGTTGTTTTTGTAATATTTCAATGTTGAAATATAAGTATGTAACTTTATTAACGAAACAAATTCTTCGAAACTTAAATAAATTGAACCCATTGACCGCTTGTTTGGATGTTTCTCTTTAACTTTAATACCAAATCTCCGTAATTCCCTGAGTTGTATTGATTGTTATACATCCCAGATACACAAGGAGCAAAACACCAAAATAAGCCACGTGGGATATGGAATTAGGAAATTTTCCAAGTTTGAGCTTTAGTAAAAGGAAAAAACAAACCCAGCTATAATGTGATATTCAAATGATTCGCCTTATACCACAGATTAATGACAGATTTGCTTGGCTTAAGCTGAAAAGCTTCGGTTATTGTCATAGTTGGCTACAAAAAACTGCCAATACGGTAGACAATCTTTATACCACGACATTGTGATACCTTACTCTGCTGGGCGGTGACATATTTAATTAATATCAGGCAATGTTTAGTCCTTGGTTAGTTTCGAGGGGAGGGGGGGTCCCTTAATATGTTTCTAGTTTATATCTCTGACTGCCTTTGCCAATCTTACTTCACACACACACACACTCATACACTCAATATCTTTACTCCTTTCCTTCATTTAAAAAAAATCTAAGATTCCTTAATATACGATTCCTTAAAAAAGAATTACGATTCCTAATATTATTGTTAGATTTCAGGTCTAATGGATCTATTTCTCAAACTTTATAAAAACATTAATAATGTCCGTTGTTTTCATTGTTTTTATCGTTTGAATCCATTCTTCAGTCCTTTGATGCCTTCGTAAGCCCCTGGATCTTTATGTTCTAAAAATCAAAGCTCATCGATCTGTTACAAAAAAAACAAAAAAACAACCAACAATAATATTGTTCGAAAGATAATGTATCCATAAATTTTAGAAGGTCTGTAGTTGTTGCAATTTTACATGAAGTTTTTTCAAAAGGTTTGTCTTTTCAAGCATTTTTGTTTTCATTTTTCTACCATTATTGTGGAGCCCCGAAAATCGAAGTACGGCTACTGCTCAGCAGGTTTCCCTCCCAGTGACTGGAGGGTCTAAAGACGCACTTCTGTGGAACTCTAGAGGTCTAATGGAGTCGCCTTTGGCTGCGTGAGTAGCTGCCCGATGACATAACTCGATCATCTGACCAGATAGTCCACAGCGTTAACACACTGTCTCACACACCCTCTCCCTCTATACACACACACACGAATGATTATATCTATACACACACAATGTACCTTAACTGATCCGCCCCTTTCCCTTGACCCGCCAACTTACTCATTCACAGGCAGGGAAAATCCGAAATGATTTCGGTGACGTTAATTTGTTAGTTATAATTATTGAAATATCACATAACAAGTTTGTTGTTTTTTAAATGATCTTGTTTATAAAACCTCATAGGAACTTTATCAAACTCACCAACATGGAATCAATACGTATATACATATTTTGTCTTCAGCATTAATTTTGATGAAGTTATAAAAAGCAACGACATAGCTACTGATTGCTTGGTTGTAATAAGTCAAATCGTGGAAATCTTGAACTTTTTTTCCTCGAGAGAAAGAGATAGATAGAGAGAGAGAGAGAGAGAGAGAGAGAGAGAGAGAGAGAGAGAGAGAATTCGGAGATGACGATGGGAGAAGAGGAGAAATGAGAAAACCAACCTAATATACTTTGACACCGTCAGACATAGCTTGAGAAAGAATAAACCAACAAAATAATTGCAGCTTTAAAACAACTAACCTAAATTTGAGTGTCTTAGCTTTTTGGAGAACAAACTACTAATACGAAAAAAAAGAGAGAAAATCGGCATTTTTGTGGTAAAGGGATGGCCGATAAGAGGGTGGACAAAAGTACGTTTCGAGGAGTTACGGTTAAGTCGGGTAACGGTTCATCACACGTCTTTGTGGTGGATGCGAATACAGTACATGTCAATAACTTAGCCTTAATCCTCCCCCAGTGCACAGATGTTTTTTTCCATAAAAATTAATAGATTATTTAAAAGGGAAAAATTGAGGATAAGACTTTGGAGAAACTATAAAGGAATGAATTTCAGTTTTTTTTAACATTTTTGTTGTTGTTCTCTTTTTGTTCAAAATAATATTTACGTATTCAAAATTGGGCCTTGCAGAGAATGGGGTTTAAAATAGGACTCTTTTATGTTTGAAACAATTTTCAATTTTTGTTTTGTTTTTGCTTTGTTTGTAAGGAAAAAACATATTTCCTTCTTTCCATTGCTTGATAGAACACCAAATACATATGAAAATAATCATCATGTTTGTTATAAATTTTGAGGTGTAAATTAACAATGTTAGAATTACTCACACTGCTTTCCTTACCTACATTATCCCGTATGTCTATAAATAACAACCGAGCCTACTCAACAATCCTCATGCGAATAGAACTATTATGTTGAAATTAAATTAAAATCGAGATAAAATTAAATCATAAACTTGCTGAGCAAATATAATTAGTAGTCAGTGCGACATTGTTTATGCGTACGCTACTATGCTAGGATGTACCGGGGTGAGTAATGATCACCAAATCAACTGTTTGCCGCGACGAACTTATATTCTCGAAGGTTCAAGAATATGCTCAGATTAGGTTCACGCTTGTTAACGAATATGTAAGCTGTAGACCGGAGTTTTCTCGAAACTTCTAGAGGGACCTAGAGATTTTTAGACCTGTGCCTTGTGCATATAAGAGCAGAGAGCCCTAGAAGGGAAGTGATAGTTTGATTGTTTTTATAAAAGGAGTGTTTATACTTCTGACCGTGTTATAATATCTTGCCGCAGTCAACGCTGTCATTTTGTTGGTTTTTAGAACATTATAGATCTAGTTATATTGTCAACTACTGATTTAGATCTGGACATTCTTGAGTTGTATTTCTAACCCTCAGACAAGGTGTTTATTAATAAAGGTATATTATTGCGTTTCTACTAAGGATTTGTAGTACTCATTATTTTGTAAATGTTTCAAGATAGTGTGTCCAAATCTACGTCAATTATAATTTTTTCAACAATTAACCTGCAATAGGAAGCCGCTTTATCGAGTCACCACCAAGTTCTAGTTAGTAACTCATGACTAAGAATGTATTATTAAATTTGTCAGGTGTAACTGTAAGTAATCCGAGCCAGGCTAACTATGAGATCACAGAAAAGAGTACAATGATGAGTAGAATAATTATAACAGAAAGAAACAATCATGTTGACTAAGACGCAAGACAGGTCGCGTCCATTGTTTCATCTTTATTTTTTATTTATTTTTTTTTTTTCATTTTTTTTATAGAAAAATGTTAGTGTACATGTATTGGTAAAAAGTTTTAAAAAATGTTGCTTTCTTTCTTTCGGGATTTAGCTCGAGTGCTAATGATGACTTAGAAATGCTACACTTTCACCAAATCTGAACTCGCACCTAGTCCTGTTCCATCCCGTGTAGTCTCGCTGTAGGCATCTCTAGCGCTATACCAGACTTCAGAGGTTTGGACCAGCCGGAAGCTGACCAATGCCCCTCAACTTACATCCGGCCTTTCGCCGCCCCTAGCTTTAATTACGAGCAATGGTCCTCATCCGAACACTGCCACAGATTATAAGGATTACACAGTTAGCTTTCGCGGGGTCACCTCGGACATAATAATTATGATAATACATGGCATTATTTTATATAGCGCATATTAGTCCAGGAATTGAGTTGAGTTGGTTTAACGTCTAAAAGCAGCACTATCTAGACTATATTGAAAACGGCTCCCAAGACTCGCGTCTGACAATTTATGTGCTGTCACATACGAGACAGAGCGGAGATACCACACATCTGTCTCAGCCGATCACATTAAACTGACACCTACCAGTAGGAAGCAATATCGCCAGGTCTCGAACCACGAACATTTTGCGCCGAAAGCCTATGTTCTACCGTAGGGCGATCGCGTCCCCCGCATACTAGTCCAGGAAAATTAGCTCTAAAAAGGACTTAATTTTGCAACTTATTATAATAAAACGAAAGTTTCCATTTCTATAAAGTGCAATATTTGAAGTCTTATAAACTAAAAGTTTCGACCAATCGGAGGACTGGAACACTTATTTTTTTCAAAGTCATAGGTCACCGAGTGCATTTTTTAAAAGAGACTTTTTGGCAGCTTTGGACAATATTGTAAATCATCTATTTTTTAACCCCTGAAAAATGAAGACTGCAAAAATTACAATACTCAAAGAGTAATCTAAATTCATAAAATGACCAATAACTCTTTTTATTGCGAAATAACACTTTTTAGACTTTTTAAATAGGAAAAGGGGAATAAAATATATGCAATAAAACAACTCTTTGCGTTTATCTAAAGCGAAATGTCTCAAATGTTATATGCAAACAGAGAATAAGGGTACTGTAACATGTGTTTTTCAAGGTGAAAGATCGCCGAGTGCATTTTTCTAAAAATGTCTTTAAAAATAAAAACACATTAAACTAACCCTATAAGTCAACTCTTTTAGTCCTAAAATACTGACTTTGGTACAAGGTATATTAAAGCCACAATAACACAATAATGGCTGATAGTTACAAGGCCCGAGAAGTAATTTATATGCACTAAATTGTCAATTACTTATTGTATACAAAATAACATGTGAAAGATTTAAAAGATATATGTCAAAGTTTCGCAACATTTGTATTAAAGCGAAACTTTGTATTTTTATACAGTACAATGTCTGAAAATTCAAATACTTGAAGTTTACATGGATCTTAAATCTAGAACACGTGTTTTTTCAAGATCAAATCTCAAAGAGTGAACTTTTTTTAAAATGCTTTTGAGACTGCAATTTGATCTAGTCTAAATTGTCTATTTCTTCCCCCATGAATTGTTTTTGGAAAATAAAATGAAGTAATAAACAGGCAATGAAGACTTCAAATTACATGACAAAAAGAGTAATGCATGTTCATAAAATTGTCGACAACTTCTTTTACAACAAATAACAATGTTCAATTTTAAAGTAAATAATCACTATTTCAATATAATATGTGTAAAGCTGAAACAGTACCTTTTTGTAAAATGCTTTGTCTGAAGTTTCAAATATTAAATATTTCCACCAATCAAAATTCTAAACCATGTGGTTTTCTAGGGTCAGAAGTCACTGATTGCAAAATAAAATACGATTTTTCCCTTTGCAATCCGAGTAACTCTAAATCGTCTCTTCTTTCAGGCCTGAAAAGGTATAATTATTTGTCACAAGGTGAAGTAACGTTACAATAAGGCAATAATGTCTAGAAGTAACAAACTACATAAACAAATTTTTTTTTAAATGGCTAATATTCCATTCTATAGTAAACTTATCGTTGGCCAATAATTATTAGAAAAAAAATCATGTATTATCAATGTATAATATTCAATATACTAGTAATATTCAAAAATATTTCACGAATCGCAAGTTAGATGGAGTTATTTGTTATAAAAATAATGTATAGTTTGTCATACATATTCTAAATTATTAAAACACTTAAAGTACGGCTACCTATGAATTTTGATTAACAAAAAATTGACAAGAACATTTTTTCACTGTTTTTATTTGGCAACGGAATATTGCAATAGTTTACAGTCGCCTTACATTTGCATGCAATTAAACATAACAAGTTACCGAGACCTGGAGATTTTTTACCATAGATTAAAATAACTGCTCGTCGATCAGATATTAAACATAATCTGTTGGATCGATGTTAAACTTTAAAGAGAAGTTATTTTTTTCTATCAAAAGATTCATAAAATATACTAATTGGCGGCACTAGGTATATAGTACATTTGAATTTTTCGCCAAATAGGATTTCATATCAACATACAAATGCATTTTGGTGTTGTACAATATTTCATGTCTTGCTTTTTTCACCCACTATTCTCAGCACAAATTTAACATACGTTTTGATAAAGGTTGGAAAATGTAATTTCCATAACATCTTGACAATAGTTGAGTGTGTGCAATAGTGTTTGAACCAAACACCAAAAACAGAATTAATATCGCTATTGGTCAATTCACAATGTAAATTTTTGTCTTCCTTAAACCTCACTCGTATGAATATCTGAAGCCATTTTGTCTTTACTAAATTAGCTCCCTGGTCCAACTGTTTTTTGTTCAGTTCCTTGCTCCAGACCAAGTAAATCGTTTTTCCGGCAATAAAACATATTGTTAAAACTGACTCATCTATATAACTTTCTTCTGCTTTTCATAATTTCTATCCATCCTCCTGCTCCTGCTGCTTCTCTTTCGGCTCCTGTTTCACCTCCTCTTCCTAAATGGCTCATTATTTTATAACTATTTCTCTCTCTCTCTCTCTCTCTCTCTCTCTCTCTCTCTCTCTCTCTCTCTCTCTCTCTCTCTCTATGTTACATTCGTAGTTTCATTTCTGTTCTTTCTTTTTGTTTGTAAATTGTTGCCTACATTTTAAAGTGAACCTCAGCTGAAATTTTAAAGGTCATAATAACAAATTATAATTATCACCTTTCGATCTGTTTACATCAATATTACACGTCCCTTTTCTCTAAATGTGCCAACATTTTTATTGTGTGTCAATTTATTGTTACATACGTGGAAATAGTCAAGTGAATTGAAAGGGAACAAAGAAAAAAAGTTTGGATTGATACATAACCAGGATAAACACCTGTGTTACCAACTAAATGGATTGACGCAAATTGTTTAACTATAGAGTTTAGAATAATATAACTGTGTCGCTTAAAATATCATAGTTGTTTAATGCAAATTTTTATGCAATGCGTTCTTGTCTATATTGTAGACCTACTGCAAGGTAATAATGGCTGACTTTGGCATATGAACGGTTTTAAATCTCAGCCTATGCCTTTTCTTGCTAGCCATCCGAGTATATCTCTACTGGTTAATACTATTTTAAAGTTCAAATGCAGGAGAGAAGGATAATGAATGTTTATAGTTGAGTTTCATCACCTTGAGCATTTAGATACCCACGACCTAGCAAATTGGCGTTTTTAGTAAGAGGCCATTGTTTCACAATGAAACATCGTGACCTACTTACTCCTAGAGCGCTGCCAAGTCCCAAGCACGCCGATACGCATCCACGTGAAATAAACAAAGAGGTAATTTAAGTTTAAAAAAAAATAAAATAAAATAGTTCCATTCTTTATTTTGGTGAGCATTTTTAACAAAGTGTTTCAAATGACAATATCTTTCTCTTCCTGCAAGAAAAATGTTTGTTACAATTAGTGGCACTACAAAGACTGACCTTCCTATGCTAACATTCCTGGACCATATCACCACATGTTTTTCTTCTATCGAATGGATATACCAACATAAATGTGTGGTATTTTTTAATTTCCGAATTATAATGACTCAACGGTTTTAAATTGTCGAGCACCGATAATGTACCAAAGTTTTGAGGCTTTTTGTCTAAATTTGTGTTTTAAAAAGCCTTCGTTCCAGCACCGACACTGTTGCTTTAATCGACCAAATCTTTGTTATGAAAGTGAACATTTTCATCCATATAAGTATGCACACTTGGTTTTTCACCATCCCCTAACTTTTTTTGTTTCGACAACAAAAATTAAATTACGATCGTCATTTTTGTTTATTTTTGTTAGACCAATCAGATGTAGAGTTGGATTAGCTTAGGTTTATCAAGACATGTTTTGCCTTTTTTTCTTCCTGCCGACTGAACCGTACAAATGTCTTCAAGTGCTATTAAAATTGGATCTATTGGGATCTGCGGGGTTAACACCCAAACTCTATCTACATCGACTCTTATGGAAATTAATTTTGGGTGAAACTGATTGAAAGGCTTATTCAAGTAACGTGTGATATGCCATGGCTTTAGATTGCGACATAGAATTACAATTTATTGATTTGAAGTCTAAAAAAATACGAAGCAAGAGGACTGAAAGCTAAAGAGAGCGGTATTTAAAAGCACAAAGAGTTCCAAACAAAAGGTTACAAAATGCAAAATAAAAAGGGAAAAAAATTACAAAACCACAGCATCTTGGTGAGATATCTGAAAGGTTCTAGAGGAATAAAAGAGCAACGGTGATGATTGTTGGCTACAAGATTTGTTTTTCTTTGTGGACAATGCCACCTGGTTGTTTCTCACACATTCTGAAATTTATAAATGAACATGGGTTTCAGAAGAGTGGAACTGGAATGTTCAGTTGTAAAATTCAACAGTTATCGTTTCAGCGTCGCCGATTCCACAATCCCCACAAATTCGTGTGGCCCCCCCCCCAAAAAAATAAAAAATAAAAAATAAAAAAAATATACAAAGTGTGTCACTTTAAAGCTTGATTAAATAGTCACTCACATGTTTTTTAGAATTCACTATGCCTATGAAAGATATTTTAGTGAACAGTTTTAAAGGTGTCTCCATCTGTCTCTATTTTTTCACATTCTTTTACTATTATGAGAATATCTACAGAACAAACACAGATTACAATTAAAAATGTCATGCTTCGATATTTTATGATAATTCAAATTTTGTAAACAATGGGACCCTAACCGCGGTTCTCCCGACCCGGAGACCAACGTTCGCCCCCCGCTACGTATAGCAATTTCGCAGCAATCCAATGGATGCTGATAGAGACGAGTTTTTATATCTGTCTGTTCTGGCCCTTTTTGTTAGTAATCTGTTACGTGTTTGTGATGTTTCATAAGCTCTTTCACTATGAACAGGTGGTTTATGTCAGATGTTATACATTTAGCTTTATTCACTACTTGTAAAAATGCATGTTTTTGAAAGGGGCTAGTTCACAGCCAATAGTTTGGGGAGCTTTCTTCCTTATTTTGTCTACTCTTTGAGAGTGGGTTTTTGAAAGATTTTCTCCAAAACATGAAATTCCAAAAGTAATTTTGTAGTCCACATTGAAAAACTTTAATTTCCTTAAAAAGTACAGTCGTTGATTAGATTTTAAATCAGTGTTTCAATATGTGAGTTAAAAGAAAGTTTACAATCAATGGTGAGACCAATATATTTGTATTTGTCAACAACTTCAACTTGTATGTACTTTTTTTTTTTAGCGGTGCTACAACAAGGGCCTTGTTTCGTTTATAATAAAAAAAATCACCTTTTTTGTTTTAATAGTGCTCAAATTCAACCCTTTAATGCATACACCAAAAACCTTCGATCTCCAGAGTGAGCCATGTTTTAAATTTGCTTTCTTGACCAAAGTGTGATTTCCGCTTATCAACTTTGGATAAAATTTAATAATAAAAAAGAGCTTGAAATGGTGGTCCAAATACTTAATGACCTTTTGATTAGAAACAACTGTTCTAGTCTCATTCAAATTGTCTAATATTTTGCGCAGTATGCGTTAAAGGGTTAAGAAGTTAATCTCGCCCCATGAAACAAACTTGTTAATCTCTTTAAAGTAAAAAAACTTTGTTGTTTGTTGATGTTTCGATTAGGCAAGAGTCGTCCGCAAATTTAATTAATTGCGTGTTTGGGCCTTTTGTCTAGTAGTCATTGGTGTAGGCAGTGTATAAAATTGGTGAATGCACACAGCCCTGCGGTGCACCTGTGTTTGTGATGATAGTTGTGGATATAACACCATTTTTGTTAACATATTGTGGTCTCATGGTAAGAAAATCAAAAATCCAGGCGATAACACTGACATCTACATGCAAGTCATACAATTTCGTGATCATAATATGGGCTGGATAGTGTTAAAAGCAGATGAAAAATCAGCAAATAAACATGGGCTATGTTTTAAGTTTTAGAGTGCTTATTAGTAATTACGACCGCAGAGGTGTTAGCAATGCTAGACGGTGCATTTTAAGAGGACATAAAGAGCGCTAAAAATACGCTAATAATTATGACACTTCTGCTAATTATATATGGCCCATATCTTTTTTGTGAAACAACTTTTGGTGAAATCTTGTATTCTATAATATACCCATGAAATTAGTCTGTAAGTACAACCTATGTCATACATTCAAGTAAAATTCGAGATGTTTGTGTTCGTAAAAGTTTTATTATAAGCCAAGATATGTACCGTTAGGTAAAATTTAAAAAGCTTTTTAGGAATAGCAATTGTATGAAAGCTCTTTTTACTTTTATTTCCAAATCTTATTCTTATGTTTCTCCATTTTCAAAAACAGCATAAGCAAACAAAGACGCAAGGTCAGATCTTAACTCTTTAAAATAATTATAGATTGTGATAACGACACCGATACTTGAAATAATGTTCATGTAAAACTTGCCAGTTTTTTGCTTTTTTTCGACTAGTCCAAAAGACAAACACGGTACTATTTTAACGGTGATACCAAACTGTTGTTGATGTTTTAGTTAAAATAATTGATAAGGGCCAGCTGCATCTTACGAGTCTTTTTTGTATTATTCCAAACAAATTTTAGATAAAGGTCGAACTCATTATTTCTATAATCACCCCTTACCCCCGGCCTTCCATCTTTGAAGAAACGAACGATCTTTATTTTTTTAAATCATTACGCAATCGTTTTGGTGTTAATTTGTTCGTTTTATACACTTTTATAAATTTTTGGTTGTTTGTTGGTCGTTTTCTTGTCTTTTCTTCTTCCCTGTTTTTTTTTATATAACTCTTTTAAATCGGTCTTTTATACGATATATTTTAATAATAATAATAATATCAATAATAACAATAATATTAATAATAATAATACCAATAAAATATATATGAGCATTTGCCCACCCTGTTAATCCTAGAACTTAGGTATTCAAAGTCGTCTACATGCTCTGCGTTTTTTACGTTTATGGTCACATCTGCAATACAGCTGCACCAGTCCTGCTATTTAAGACAAAAGAAGAAACAGTTCGCTTTTATCTTGTTTGGGAGAAAACAATAATAATGAGTATTTATTATAAACTCGATTTCAATATATAGTTAAATAAAGTTGATATTCGACATTCTGGTGTATTGCTGATTTAAAGAAACAAAAAACCTGGGAATCTTCACAAACATTTTTCTATATATTTTTTCCTTTTCTCATTGTCATTTTCATATCTTCAAAAAAGACAATTCCATCTGTTAGGAAATGCATTAAATTGGTATGAATATGAATAATCACCTTGAGAAAGATAAAACAGTCTAAAAAAACCCACAACAAATAAAATAATTTTAGGCCAATTAATACATTTTTAAATGTTTTTTTTTTTTTTTTTGGTGCGGGCCTTTCCATTTCGATTGACGTCTTTGCGACTCTTAAAGTTCGGAATGCCCTGCAGTGCATCTTTTGCTTCTAATGTTATTTTTTGCCACAATAGACATGACCATGTAACTTTAACAGGTGCAGCGTCATAGAATGAATGTTTAATGCAGTCTCATTCTTTGCAGTGTTCAAGTAATAAATTTACTCTTTTACTATCGTTTTATTCAGTAAGATGTTTGTGGGATTATATTGTTAATCTTCTAGTAAAGGACATGTAGCCTTAATGCCTTTGTGCAATTTAACGCTAAACCCCAAACACAAAAACTGATTTTGATGTCCTTTTTTCTACAAAGCGAAAACGATTGGATTGTATATCTAATTATAGTCTAGCTTTACGTGTGGGATATAGCTACTGTTTTTTTATAAACGTTGTTGTGAACATTATTACCCTATAATTCCAGCATGATAATAATAACGACGATGGTTATCTTTGTTTTGTCAGGTCATGTTAACCAGGCTCTAATGTGGGCCAGCACATCTGCACGTGATTTGCAGCAAGGCTGGATGATGGTGCAATAAAGAGTTGGCTCTATATCTTGTGGTGATCAGGAGTTAGGTAGCAGGTGTCGGCGGTCGAGTTGTTCTCTTCTACTCTGTCAGCTGCACTTTCTCAATGGTGTTCTTTACAGTCCTTCGCCACATATTTCTGTCTGGTGTCTGCTTTTCCCATGCGTCACGATAAATGCCACTCTTCTCCATGTTCCTTTTCAGCGTGTTCTTGTAACGCAGTGCTTGCCCGTCAGATGTCGACCTTTTCTCCAATTCTGAGTCAAGGAGGATCTCGGGATGTCTGCTATCGTTTAAGCATACACCCTTCACGTACATACTTCTTCGGTTTAATGTTATTTAAAAGCAAAACCTCTTTTCTGTTAACTATGTTCTTGTTATTAAGAATGTGTTAACAACTTATGTTTCCATGCGTTTAAATCCATTGTTCTACTACACACTATTCAGTTAGCTTCTTAGAAGGTCGAAACATTTCATTTTTGACAATGGAACATCAGATTGAAAAGCTACTAACACGCCAAGCTCTAGGGTTGGAATAACGGTACAAGGTTTCTTTTTTCCCGCTGCATAGCTTTTTCCCAATGCAAATTAGTTGGTAATTGCATTTCTATTATGCTAGCCATATTTAACGCTCCCTTATAATCACAACTTAAAAACATTACTAAGCATTAATTTTGATTTTTCGTAATCCTCTACTATGAAAAAGGAAAAAAAAATATACTTTTTGATTAAACCATAATTTTGTTAAGTAAACTAATGCGTTGTATGTGTGGGGTGATTAAAAAGACTTCAACCAAAAGTTTTACTGAAGCCAATTTTACGTTAAAATAAACAGGTAACCCTCCTCTAAGTGTTAAATTATTTTATTCTATTTTATTTCTTCTAAATATCGAGCAATGAAACATCTACGGAAATACCTCTCTGAAATCCATCAAGTCTCTTAGTAGTAGATTGATGAGATCAGCATATTATTTTTTTTAACCTTGGTCGAGTTGGATAGTTAATTTATGTTACTGTTTTGTTTTATGTTGAGAACACGCCAATTGCAATGATAGTATGAATAGCAAACGGGGTATAGGATAACCATGTCGAACTCCTTTTTTCAGATCTAATTCTTTTTAAAATTAATATATTCACCATTTTTAAACACCAATGTAAATTCTTTTTAAGAAAACGTCCTCCACCTGATGACATTTTGTTTTATTAAACACAGAAGAAAAAAAAAGAGAGAGAGAGAGAGAGAGAGAGAGAGAGAGAGAAAGAGAGATATAATTTGGAAATGACGATGGGAGAAGGGGGTAAATGAGAGAAGCAACCTAATATACTTTGACACCGCCAGACATAGCTTGAGAAAGAATAAACCAACAAAATAATTGCAGCTTTAAAACAACTTCTCGTGCTTACTGTAAATAATTTGTTTTCTTAAAGACTTCATGTTCATATCTAACTGATCATTATGCGATAGATGAGGTATATTTCTACCGTTATTGAAACAGGCCTGATTCTGGCTCATTAGACATTTTGCGACCATATTGACCGCATTAGCATTAGCAAAGACTGCTAACATTAATTCTAATCTGTTTCAGTTAATAAGATAAGACTTAAAGATTAACTCGTCTATTATCTGAGCTTATAAACGTCAATAAAAATGTCAGGGAGGCATAAGTAAATGTAAAAAAAAGTAAAATATGATATGGATCCCAACCAGCCAATCTTTGAAATCGCACTCTAGGTTGGTCTCTAGCCTTGGTGCTTGATTTCTTCGCTTTTTTATAATCATCTTATATTTATGGTTATAAACTGCTTTTGTGATTTGTGTACTGAAAAAATAATACCAAAACGTTTTATGTCTGCTTTATCATAAATCATTAACACGGTGTACTCGTTGCTTTTATACTTACTATGTGAAGGCCCGCGAATTCGAAAAGTTTCAATACCAATTATATGATAAACGGTGCCGCTTACTCTAAAACATGCCCTCATTCCACCAAGTGATGCGGATGCGAAAGCTGAACTGTACATTTGAAAATGTCTAGATTCTGCAGTATCCCCCACAAACAGCTGGTGTAAAGGTTCTGGTAAAGTTTACAAGAGTGGTAAATTAACTTGATTATTGGCAGAGCATAGTGAGGATGATTCTGTGGGCCATAATTTTGCGTCACAATATTCGCATGTCTTTGCCTGGTTGATCAAGTACTGTATTGTCATTGTTTGGGGCAGTTGGCAGTATAACTGTAGAAGCTGCCTGACTAAATTAAATGTCAGATGGAGGCGTTAGTGGTTATGTAGATCTAGATCTAACCCGTGTGTGTCTATCTTCTTTTTGTGGTGATGTAGCAGACATGAAGCTCGGTCTACGTTGTGGAGATTTGGATCTATGTCTGTTTTCACTTTGTCGTAGACCTAGATCTATATTTTCACCAGTACCAGTAGGCCTAGATATGAATGGTTGATCAAGTGATTGTGTGGTTGAGGGGATTTGATTTGGATTGAGTGCTGCTGCTAAATATCTGGATCGTCTTGAACGACGTCTCTTTTTATCACCTGCCATCGTAATAGTTCTAGATCTTCCACAATTAAATTTCGCTCATGATACTGTTGAGTCATGCTTCTTGGTCAAATAATTGAGATCTAGCTTCTAGATTACTCCTGAGTCAGTTGTCTTTGTTTTGAAGTGACGGGGTAAGTCTACGGTGATAAACTTTTAGAATTATCGCCCTAAAATGCAAAAATGGACCCCCCCCCCTACCCCATCCCCTCCAAGCGCTACATTTTTATTTGTAAATAGGAAGAGGAAAGAGATTGATCTAATAATACAGATTGGCTTTTTGGGAGGGGTACATTGATTTCTTTTTATAATATCAAAAGTTTAATGAAACATTGCTTTTTTAAAATGTGGTGGTCAGCATGACCCTAATCTGATGTATAGTGGTTCATAAAAAAAATGTTTTCTAATTTTCAAGCGATTTAGTACGTCTGTGGAGATTGGCGAAAATTGAGGCGGAGAGCTCAGTATGAGCGCTAATTATTTATATATATATAGATTATATATGAATGTCTAGTCGTTTAGATATTCGTGGGGATTGAGTTAGAGACAGCGCTAAATGGATAGCTGAATAAAGAGTGTTTCCTCTTTCAGGGGAGTTTTATTTTAAAAGTTTCTTTTTACCTCTTTGTTGCCTGTGTCATATCAAGTGCGAATCGTGGTCTGTCGTTTTGTTCCATGTGCAGATGTTTTATTAGAAGATATACTTGACCACTAATTCTAGAGAAGAACATTCCGGGAGGTAAAATTTCTTCAGACGTCGTCGGTGATGGGTCGTTTTTCTTCGTGCTCTCTGTAATCTCTGTTGAGCTCTGTGTCTGTTTAAATGTGAGTGTTATCTTGATTTGTTTTATTGTATATAGTTAACCTTTTACATTTCTGATATCTTTCCTATTGTTAACTGTAGTGTCTACTTTACATTACCCTTTTCCACGTTATTATAAGGTGTCATAAGTTTGTGGCTTCTTCTTTCACTTGCACGATCTCGTGCTTGAGGCTACGCGTACCTATCTTCTTTTTTTCTTTCCTTTTTTAAACTCAGTGCGTTTGACCTTTCATGCCTTTCTCCTTTCAATCTCTCCCTTTTCTCTTCGATTTCTTTCGTTCACGTTTTCCAGACACTTTCTGCTAGCCATAAGCTCACTTAAATATGGCAAAGAAAGGTGTCGAACTTGTTTTTATCCCCGCCGGTAGCTTATCTGCTGATGCGACAGTTACCCAGCTTCGCTTGGCCAATGAGGCTATAGCTGGGTTCGGATCCGCGTCTCGGCGGCCTATGGCGGCTCTATAGTCTATACGGCTGATGCTAAGCATGTCCTTCTGTGTTCTAGACGGCTATGTGCTAAGGCTAGGGCGACCCTCATAACACAGAGGTTTTCACTGAGTGGGAACAAAATCACAGTTGAAAATGAAACCCATTTTATTACGAGAAGAAGAGGCGGAAAAGACGTTAAATCTACGCGCCGTATCATCGACGAGATATCTGTGTCTTATTCAGATACCGATATTTTAGGAAAGCTAAAATTTGGGGGTCAACCTGCTTGGCCCATAGGTTTGAGATAGGGCAAGAGACCAGGACCTCAAATTGACGGGCTGGTTGATAGGTAGGAGGTGGGGACCGGGGTATTGTTAGAAATGCCTAAGACACGCTTTTGTCGCGTGATAAAAATGGTTCGTTTCCTAGTAAACATCTATCACAGAGCAATGTGGGACGAAAGGAAACTCGAATGTGCCACAAAATAATGCTTTAAGGAGGACATATTGCGAGAGACTGTACTGAGCAACCAACATGTTGGAAATGCAAGATTCCTGGACATCTAAGCACGGAGTGCCCTGCTCACGACGATACATGTATCAGGCAAGAGGAAATGGGGACTGACTACGAGTCAGAAAACGCAAGCACTGAGAGTGGCTGCGAGGGAAATTCCGACCCACCCAAAAAAACAGCCAGACTGCTTTCATTGAAGAGATTGAGGGTTGTTCTAACCAAGAAAATAAAATAAAAAGACCTTAGAAGGTGACAGAATCTTTGTCAGCTCAAAAATCTTCAAGAAAGAAGAAACGCGGGAAATGGAAAGGAAAACCCTCTAGTGACTCGACAATACCTGCTATGTTTAGGACAGAGTTGCTAGTGCCAAAAGAAAATGCGCCATCTACCCCGCCGCTAAGGAGCACGCTAGCCAGGGGGCAAGGCTGGAGAGCTGAGACGGCTAATTGAGTGGACTGACTATTTGTTGCTGACCTGAATCGCTTAACGAACTATGATCGATGGCTAACGATGTATATTAAAGGTGGGCTAGATAAACTTACGTGCACCACTGTTAACGTGCATGGTTTAAAAAAAAAGTAAAAGAAAAGAGCAGCACTTTTCAAAAATTGCTGAAACAAAAAATATGACGCAATTTCCCGCCAAGAGACATAATTATTTGAATGAATGTGGTATTCCAGAAGTAGAAACAAAATGAGGTGGGGAGGTTAACTACAGTAGAGCAGTAGGACGTAGGGTCACTTTTTGGGAAAGCTTTAACCTTAAATTCTATAAATCAGCTGTATAATCAGGGAACAATTCCTATAATATTTATTACTATTTCGAATAACACAATTTATCTTCTAAATGTATACAGCACGTGCGATGAAAAGGAGAAAAATATTTCTTAACACTCTTCTGTAAACAGCGCATCAAGTCATAAGTTCACATACCACAGAGAATGTGATATGCCTTAGAGATTTTAATAATGGTAATCAATAATTCATGTGATATTGTGTCCGGAACTCCCCATTGAGAGAAAACTGTAAGAAGCTTTAATAACTCTATGTCTCGTCTTAATGTGCATGATATCTGAAGAGTTAAACATCCTTCTGAGAAAAAGCGCACTCTGCGGCAGAAAGACTGATAGACTACATTAAGTTTTTTTTTGTCGGAGATGACCTTCTCCCGTTTGTTAACACAGCTGATATCACATTGCTTGTGTTCACCGACTACAGAGGCGTGACATGTACACTCACGTTTTCAACATTTAAACGAGGTCAGGCACGGTATAAAATAAACGCACTATTGCTCACTGACAGTCAGTGTATCAAACTAATGAACAACACTGTTATTGGAAAACAAAAACAATAAAAGAAACAAACAAAAAACAACAACAGAGGGCTGGATTGTCACCTGAGACGGGAGATGGTTAAAGCAGACATAAAGGAAGTAAGTCAGCAGTACAGCATATACAAACAATCAATTAAAAAGACAGAACTAAATGGCTTTCTTTCAGAATTGAATACTCATGAAGAGAAATACAACGTATGTCCTTCGAATATCGAGGTTGAAAAGAAACTCCAGGCAACAAAATACCAACAAAAAATATTTCAACTGTGCAAAGCAAATAAAGCACAGGTTGGTCAAGAATTAAATGGATATAAGAGGGAGAAAACAACAATAAATATTTTCTAGGATTAGAGCAGGTACAGGTAAAAAAAAAAAAACTTTTCACATTATGATTGGTAATTAAGGCACCACGATTACAGATGAGACGAAGATATTGGTCAGTATCATGGAATATTACAAACACATACATACAGAAACAACTTCAAATGAGAAAACGTTGAGACATTGCGATACTTTCTTAAATAGAATAACAAATGTATGTTTATGAAGATTATTATTTTCAAATTATATCTTTGAATAAAAAAGATGCAACAAAGAATGTGCTCTCCCTACACATGAGATTGGAGACTCAAAATGATAGACATCGAAAAATGTTTAATGCAAGGTGTCTGTTATCTGGAAAAATGGAGAGCCGGAAAGCTCCTCGCCTATATTTCCTTAACAAGGTAGGCGGCGATGCTGCTTTTCTTAGTCCTATCACTCCTGCGGACTACAAAGGATACGACTTAATCAATAGTGAATTCTGGAGATAATCACTGAAGTCATGGCTTAAATATTTCCACAAAGATAATGCTGCTTACCCGGTGTATTATCAGTGTTTGTACTATAACTCCGTGATAAGGTACAAATGGAAATGTATGTTCTAGAATTATCTATTAACAAAGGAGTGATATATGTAATAGATAATTTTGGCGGAGTTAAACATTATCTCATTTGAAGATTTTGTCAGTTGGTATGGAAATCACTCAAGAGTTTTTTTTATGATTATAATACTTTTTTTTCCAACGCATTAAAAATAATAGTATGGTTATAAAGGCCATTCAGGCCGCAGTGTTTGATTTTACACCGCTATTTTTGCAGGAGGATATACTTAAATCTAACAGAAAAACGCCTGTATGAGATGACACAGGCCGTTGAAGAACCTTTTATAAACAATATTGGCAAAAAAAAGTATGGAGTAACTTTAAAGAAGAGGTAATAGAGTATAGCAATTGAGTGCACGACAGAGACCCGACTGCGAGTAACCCAGTGGCTCTTCACAAAATCTGAATGACACATTATACTGTTAAAAAGAATGGGTAATCAGGAAATAAGAATCTTGCCCTTCGTGTGAAAATAAAGGCTACACGGAACGCTTTTTTTATCCAGGTCCAGCTGGATGAAAAATCTGGAGATAATCAACAGAGATGGAACAAGTAAGAACCAGATAAAAAAGATAGATCATGCAGTTCTTATAGGGAAACTTATCATAACATAAATATAAAGAGCTAAACGGGGATAAATAAAAAAAATACCAAACAAATCCAAAACAAAAAATCGATCCTTTGAGGTACACTATGTGCAGTAAATAGTCGATACGATGTGCTTCTTCATCGTATACAATACCTACAACTCCCACTCACTACCGTGCCAACCATCTGAGTGTCTTCAGAAGAGTTGTGCCTCATTTGCTTCCTGTATCATAACAAAAGCTACACATCAGTCTTTGCCAGGGCAACACATTCTGCAGTTTCCTCTTAATCTGGACAATGCATCTCCGTTCCTTGACTCCCTAGAGTTCTTCTTAATGTTTTCATGCTTATTGCAGTCTTATAAAGCATGTTCCACAATTTTCTGCCGTGCACCCCACGGGCATAGATATGATTGCCCGATTGTGTGAGTTTTCTACATGTGATACTGGTACCTAAGTTAGTTGTACCCAGTACTGAGACAGGAATATGACTGTCTGGATTTATTGTCTTCCTAATCTGATGAATTCTTTTTTTTAAATATAT
>RQTK01000758.1:101728-135332 GCA_003991915.1 Elysia chlorotica | reverse complement strand
TATTATTATTATTATTATTATTATTATTATTATTATTATTATTATTATTATTATTATTATTATTATTATTATTATAATTATTATTATTTTTATTATTATTATTATTATTATTATTATTATTATTATTATTATATTAAAATGCATCATTATCTTACGAAGCGTGGTAAGCTTACCACAACATTGTACGTACGGTCCCAAAGACCTATATTGATCAGATTACAGTAAAGGGCGTGGCAAACACCTTTGATGAATTATCCATAACTATTGATTGAAAATCCACAATTTTCAGGAAAATCATTATTGTAAGAGTGAGGAAGGCATTTTTCATGGCTTAGCCAACAGACAGGTGTCGATGCTTTCACTGACAATCTGAAGTGATTAATTTTTTTTTTGCAGAAGTCCATTTACGGTAGAGTTTTATCTCATATAATAGACCAAGGTTAAGACAATTGTATAGATGAAGCGTTTTAAACAAGGAGGTAAATAAAATACCTACTTCAAATTAGATAGATAAAGAAAAATCACTATTCTTTTATTGTGGTTTTTCAATAATATTTGTTATGAATCGAAGATAGCTTTACCAGTGTGCTAAAGAGTTTTAAAGACTATGGTTTATCAGAATCATATTATTATCCAAATCGAAACAAGATACAGAAGACTGAATAATAACGCAGCCACAGGTTTGGCAAACAACGCCCCATATAGAGATAAGATAACCAGAAAAAAGAAATCAATTTTGAAAAGCAAAACTTAAAGTAATATAATTCACACAATAAGATGGTATTCGAAGAGTAAAATACCTGAATAACAATATAGCAAAACGTTTTTTTCAGTGGTTATATGTGAATTCAAATAAAAGTAATTCGGTTTAAGATTAAAAAAAGGGAAATAAAATTAAGCTTTCACGTCGTTTAAGTTGAGTATTTCTGTTATAAAAACAATATCTTCCAATTCTAGTTTATGTAAAAATAATCTTTTGACTGTTTAATGTGTCGTAAACACCCATAATAACATTGTCGAATTTTTTTCGCATTTATTTAGAATATAATTACGCTTACATTTAAACAAATTTTTGCAAGTGCAAGGCCAAAAGCAAAATACAGAAGATTTAACAAAAATAGAAAGTTGACCCATGAATCAATCGGGAAATGGTGTCCGTCACTAGCAGCGTGAGATTTGTATCTGTCCCTCGTGTAACATTCATTTCTCGGCTATCCTCCATGTTCCGATGGTATTCTTTCTTTCCGCTCGGACCTGTCTGTGTTTGCCAGGTTCTCTAGAGAAACTCCTGTCTCGTGCCATTTCCCGACGCATGGTCTGCGCAGCCTGAATAAATATCTAGTAGATTGAAGAGTTTTCTGCTCCATCTGTGGCATAGATCGGTGCACGAACATCAAACCTAATTATGGTTGGGTTTGTTGTCAGGCATGTAGTATTCTTTTTAGCCATTTAAAGATCGTTATTACTAAAGGATCTACGTCTTTACATTTACTAAAATACAAAAGCAGTTCAAGCGCATTCAAAATTCAAGGTATATAAACTTACATTCTAAAAGATTTTTGTTAATTGCAGTTTAATTTGCATGATACTCAACATTACAGGATTAAAAAAATGTCACATATTATCCGGAAGGCTTATACATAATGTAATAAGAAAACTTCAAGATCTCAAGGATAATGCTAAGAATTTCTCATTATATGAAAAAAGCTGAAAGAAAACACTTCCAGTGGGCAGTAGAGATCTGATTTTTTTAACGGTTTTGTCCCACGATGACCTATCTCTTTGTTCGAAATTAATAGCCTTACTGTGGCGCTAATGGAAAAATGATTTCCCACATCCCTATCAGCCTATAACTGGCTTTGAGATTAGCACTAACAATATTTTTCTGAAGAGCATTTGGCGACCCATTAAATCCGCTTTTAAGGGCTTAATAACTATGCTGCCCCAACCTTAATGCGCCATACTGGGTCGCGAAAGACGTTAAGAGGACATTATTCTTTTTCAGCCCAATCAATACCTCTGGGGCTCTGCCCTCTTGACACTACCAGGTGTGACGTGCTGGCCTTAGGCAAGGCATACACTGAGAGCGAGGCAAGGCGAAGCGGCGGGGAGAAGCGAAGCGATTTTTTCAAGTGGCCTAACCGAGATCGAAGGACAGCGAGAAAATCAAAGCAGATCCATACTGCACTTCTTTCACAAGCTGTCATTTGATTTGACAATGAATAGGAAAACACCAGCATTGCTGCTGCTTCTTGATGATTGTCCGGAGAAGAAAGAAAGAACATTATGGGTGCATCGAATCGATTGATGACGATGAAAGTAGATTTTTCAGTTACTTTCAAATGAGTCGCGATTCCTTTTTTCGTCCTCACGAATTGATTGAGGATAACATCAAAAGAAGGACTACGAACTTCAGAAAGCCAATCGAAACTTGCTAACAACAAAAAGAACATGTGTGTAGACTGTGTGTACCAGAGAAACAACCAAATTGATAGTGATATCCCAGTGATACGAGCGAAGGAAATGGTCCAATTTCTCGCGCCGCTTTGCCATGGATCTCCTCGCATGGCTTCGCTGGCAATGTGGCCAGTCATATTTTTATTATGTATTAAATGTTCCCGCTTTGCTTCGCCTCGCTCTCAGTGTGGCCATTAGCTTAGTCCTATAAGCTTTGATCCCACGTAATTGAAAGAGAAATTTAGTCTAATTTTTTTTGTCCAATCATTTCTCCCATATAATCAATAAATATACCGCACTCCACGACATCATAAAATCAAGCTGCAGAGAGTAGACGGCAACAATTTTTAGTACACAATACTGGGTCCACCCCAAGTGTTTGAAACTTTCAGTAGATATGTAGCTTGTACCTTTACTTTTTTTCTTTTTAATAAAAAAACGTGTAAATTTTCCAAAACAGTGAAATGAAATGCAGCGTCGTTATGGTTTCGTGCCCACAACAAATCGTATTGATTAGTTGTTTTTTTTTGTTGTTGTTGTTGGTTTTTTTTTTTTTTTTTTTTTTTTTGGGGGGGGGGGTAATTTTACTTACTAAAAATACGTTATTGTATTATATTGTGCATTCAGTTTTGTAATTGAAGTAGTTCAATGGATTAATTTACATCGTGAATGAAAAAGTAAAAACCTCTCTGCAGAATGTACAAACGTTATAATCAGTCTACTCATATGCGCGTCAGAGAAAACGATAATGGTAGGACTAGGAGTGATCAGATTATGGTAACAGCATAATGCACTTGTGGTCAATGTTTATTAAAGGTGGCGTGGTATCGACAGTCATTTTTGTACATGAAATCCACATCAGATTTATTAGTCGAAAATGATTTACGCCTTATTGTATCGATTCAGTTCCAGTAAGCACTATCTTCATTAGATGCAAAAAGGTTCGCACGTTTGGCGACCATGGTGAAGTTAAAGTATTTAAAATTATTTTTTGTGATAATCAATAGTATTTTCATATTTATTCATATGTGACTATTGAAACAAATGTAGGAAAAAAAGTTTCTGTGGAAAAAAATCACTGCTGTGCTTATTTGATTTGGCTGTTTGCCAAGACTGCACAATGTTTATCAAGAGTTCTATGGGGTATCATGACACTCTTATATAAACGGTCTGTGTAAGAGACTCACATTGTAACGCTCATTGCTGTGCACTTCGGGGAGCGCGGTGGTTTAGGGGTAGAGCATCGGCTTCCGACGCAAAAGGTCCCGAGTTCGAATCCTGGCGGCTTCCGACGCAAAAGGTCCCTAGTTCGAATCCTGGCTGTTGCGTTCCCTACTGGTTGGGTCGGTGTCAGTATAATGTGACCGGCTGAGACAGGAGTCATGGTATCCCCGCCCTGTCTCGTGTGTGGCAGCACATAAAATTGTCAGACGTCCGTCTTGGGGTCCGTCCACAAAATAGCCTATATAGTGCTGCTGTTGGACGTTAAACCAACCCAACAACAACAACAACAACAGCTGTGCACTTCTTGTCATTAAAATAATAATAAATACTTGATAGATTGTTTGTTATTGGTGAAATTAATAGGGCAGATATACCTCTTTTTTCCCCTGTTTATTTGATCTGGTGTATCGTTTCTTTAAATTTTAAAATTGGAACATTTCGTCTCTCTTAGCCGATACTGTTCTTTGACTGCCTCGCCTTTATCAAGATATTATTGTCCATTTTATACAAACACGAAGTATCACGATCCGGGAGGGGGACTACTCCTTTTAGTTGGACAGAGTTGCCTTTGCTAGCGAAACGAAACAACTTGAGTAGTGTCCGGAAAAGCGGGATTGCCCCACAATTTTTAAAGTTGTTTTAAGAGGCGGAAGTGGCTTTGCTGGAAGCCAGTGCTTGTCACGAAAAATTCTGCAGCTTATCTTAAGGAGCAAGGTGATAGGACACTTTGAGTTCAAGTTCAACGCCCTTATTATAACAATGTCCTGCACTTAGTTATACTTTTATAAAATTGGATGAATTAAGATTAGATATTGTCAAAGTGTCTTTTTTTTCGTACTGTTCCTCAACTCCTCCCTTATTCATGTTTATCTCTCTGGGCTTCCCTTTATGGGTCTCTGTCTGTCTGTCCACGTATCTCTTTTTATGTCTATCTTTATATCTCTCTCCCTCTCCCTTTCTTTCTCTCTCTCTGTCTCTCTCCCTCTCTCTCTCTCTCTCTCTCTCTGTTTATATTTTTTCTAGCATAGCATACATGAACCAGACAGATAAAGGGTCTTTTTGGATGACAGCTTTTCTTTATTAAACTTATGAATAATGACAGAAAATAATCAAGATAGTTTATCCTATTCTTTAAACTGATAATGTTATATCTTTAAACTTAGCTTGAACGAAGTTTACTAACATTTTGACAAAAAATAAATAAAGAAAGATAAAACAATGTTTACTCACGTGACCCTGATTCCGAGTTTTGTCGGGGTGCTATTTAAAAAAGCCGGGGCCCTGGTCTCGTGTATGTTTCGGGTGGATTTGGGAATCATTTGAAGAAGGATGACACCATTTAGAGACTACGGGTTTTCTCTGTTACTTTTGCCTGTCTCTCAGCTTTACGCGATCACCCGATTTGTCAGGTTATTACTATTTTTAGTCTTTCAAAGTGCCAAGTCAAGATGGATACCTCTGAACAACATAGCGATGTACCGGTACATGAATCGGATCCGGATCACATTTACCTGTTCCGATACCGGTTCTGGTAGCTACCAGACCAAACATAAATAATAATTATCTTGCATAACCCGCGTTTAACCCCCCCCCCCCCCCCCCCCCCAAAAAAAAAACCCAAAAAAAACAAAAAAACCCACAGTGTCTAGACATACCCAAAGGAAAAGTGACTTGAGAGGGGTGAAAAATCAACTAACACACTACGCATATTTATATCTTGTGTCATGAACAGCAGAACAAGTACCACTACAGTTACCGGGACGTATCTCTGTCATCTCTAAAAGACTTCTGAGGAAACAATAATTGTGTGACGCCACTAATCGAAGCGCCTTTTGATAAATTTAGCACGGTATTCCCGTAGACTATAATTAGCGTTTTAACAGCCACGATGGCTGCTGTGTTTATGCCACTTCGTTTTCGTACATTTTTCAAGCCTGAAATTGATTTGGTTAAAAACGATGTATAGAAATCTTACACTGACAATATAGTTATAATAATAAATAGATTAAGCATGTTCCTTTATCTACGGCACGTCAGCACAACAACCACTATTTTGTATGGCAAATATTTACCGAAGTAGACAGAAGTTCCCGGTGAGACATCAAAGTGAATTATTATCTATCAAAAGTTCGCAGCGGCCTTAACGCCACAGCCCCTTCCTTTTCAATGCTAAGCTCTATTTGAAATGGATTACTGTTACCCTTGTTTGGGGAAAATGCCGCCACATCATTCACTTCAGTGAGTTAGCATTTTATTTTTTAGGGTTCATTGGGGAAAAATGTCATAATTCACTTACCATTTAAGCTGAAGCGGCATTCCTTATGAATGACAAAGGAACAGAACAACAAAGAAACTACTTTGATGTTGCCAATCCGTTTTTCCTCCTTCAAATGGTATTTTAATTTAAGGCCTATATGTCATAACATTACTGTACGATTCTTTATTTTTCGAGGATAAGGTTAAAATGACAAAGTTTAATAGACGTTTTAGAATATGATTACCAGCTTGCAAAAACAGTTGCACTCCTTAACCTCGCCCATCACACAATTCGACAACTTGGTGTCAATTTCCAGTACAGTATGAGAAAAATCAAACGAGCAATGGGTTGTATTTGCAATTGAGTCTTTCTAGAGGCTCACAACGAATATTGGATTGACAAAACCCGTTATATCTCTTGTTTAATCTCAACAAGTGTTATATATCTTGCCTACTCATCAAATGTTCGCATCTTGTTGACGCGAATATCATCTTGTCAGGGTGCTAGGCAACTTCAAGTCAGACGAAAAATCCTATTAAAGTTCCTGACCTGGAGCGATCAAACTGAAAGATTCCCGGACCCCAGAGAGCCCTGGCTCTCAATCACGGTGGGCGCTCTATGGATGAAATCTGTAAATAAAACAGCATTTGAAGAACATCATAGAACGTTTATGAAAACAATAATTTTCTATTTTATGTCAAAACTTATGAATTATATTAACCACTTTCCTTTCGTTAATAAAAATCAGTCCAAAATTATTTTCTTTATACGCAACTAATCTGTATAATATTTATATCATCTATTTTTCTATGTCTATCATATCGTAATGGTTAAACATCCGTTATGTAAGATTGTTATAAAAAGTTCAATATAAATCTTAGTTTTTCTTCTATTGTAAAACTACACTAGCCTTGGCTTTTTTTCGACCTACTGGGCCTTATAGAGAATATGATGGGGTAAAGAGTTTTTCGAGTTAGTTAAAAGACTTCGTCCCTAACTAAGAAGTAAAAGCGCTAATACATTTCTGGTTGTTGTTTTGTTGTCTGTGCTATTGTTCTTATAGGCCTATATTGTATGCACTCTGTCGGTAATTTAAATTTTTATATCGTTTAAAACTAGTCAAAATTAAAATTGCTTCTATTAATTAGTAATGGTGCGTGTGCACCATCACGGACCAAGCTCAACAGTATAGTTTCATAGAACAGAAAGAAAGGCGATCACAAAGACATTTCTTCAAACAAGGCTATGTAATGAGTGAGTGCTTGATTGAGTAACTGGGTGATTGAGTTACTGCTTGATAAACTAGTTTAAATAAACTAGTTTAAACTTAGAGCAGAGCTAATGACTTTTTAAAGTTACATACATCTTTGTAAAATCTTCAGCACTTTTCTATTTACGCTTACATCACTTTGTATCATAACATCCCATCTAACCTTAAACATACATCATTGTTTTTTTTTTCTTCCTTAGTGCAAATGGAGTACTGTTTTTTCCCTTTATTTATTTTACAGAGATGAGTCATCTCCCAGATAGACAACCCCTTGATTTTCAGAGAAGTATCCTATACGTCGACGGACGCTCAGATCGAGATAACCCATCATTTTCCTGACACCAACCCATGCAGTAAAGAGGCAGTCTGGCTGGGGGTGGTACATGTACCCGCAGCCTTCCCATTAGAAGACGCGCGCTTGATATTTTTACCACCTCGACCCTATGTTTAGGTGGTCTAGTGTGAGTGCTATTTAATGCCTATGGTTGTTCTAGAGACATACCCGTGAAAGCATGGGAGAGAAACGTATTAATCCTGAGTCGCTATCGAATACCCGAGTGTAACTACGATACGTTGTGATCAGATAGACCAGGTGTAGAGTTGTAGATGATAAAAAAAAACGGCCGAAGGGACGAGCCACTAAAGTAGCTTAGTCGGTTGAATGTGATTGATTGGTTGGTTAATTCTATTCACGGTCAACGTTAGCAGCCAGGACTTTCCAAGAGTGGCAAGTGTACAATATGCTGCCACGCAGGGGCAGAGGGGAGATACCACAACTTCTGTTTCAGCTGGTCACTCTAAACTGACATTGATCCCTATTTGACCAGTAGGGGACAAGGCGATGTGACAGAATTTTGTTGTATGTTAAGGCACTCATTATTCACGTTCTATGTGTTTTAACACGTATTATATAAATAGTTTTATTATCTATTTGATGAAACAAGAAACATAGGGTACTTACACTTGATCAAAGATTTTTTTTCGAAAAAACTAGTTTTAGTACAATGCTTATCATTACAATGATGCCGTCATATTTATAACCGTCTAAGTTTATCTGCATTCTGTTGATCCATTACGATCGATGGCAAAAAATCCGCAAAGATTTGACAAAAAGGAAACCATGAAGCCTATACTAAACAAAAAGTTGAAGTAAACATTGCTGGCAGTAAACAGGAAACGAAGGGTTGAGATAACGCGGAGAACAGTACGCCTAATGGGTCGATCAGCCCAATCTCTGAGGGGATGCGACAGGGGCCGCGTCCTCACTCGGTGAAACCAGGTGTGTAATAAGCCAAGGCCCACATCTACAAAACGGGAAACAGCGGCACTGTTGACCAGAACTTGGACTAGATCTTTCTGCTGATTTGGGGGATACCAGTTTTAGATGCCTCGATGCTCGATTACATGAGACTTTTTTTGGTCCGTTGTTGTAAATACAGATCACCGAGAAACTAAGGGAAAATTCCCCAAAACTTTAGAGATCTAAGCTAGGTACCTCCTGGGCCAGTTATTTTGGGTGTTCTGAGTTACAATAAAAATGAACAAGGTTCGAACTGAACAGACTATTTAAATTATCTGATGTAATTACAATGGGCCTTGTCGACATACAGGATACGACAGGAAAGACCATGTCAAGAAAAAAGAAGAAAAAGAAGAAAAAAAAGAAGAGAGAGGGAGAGTGAAAGAGAGAGATAGAGAGAAATAGATAGAGATGGAGAGAGAGAGCTCTTCCGATAGTGTTCGAGCACGATAGTCTGGGTAACAGGAAACTATGGTTACATTAAAAATAAAAATTACCTAGGTTAGATTTTTCTGGTGACAGTAGATTTTGTTTTGAATAGGTCCCATTAGGGTGTCAAGCTGAAGACACTGGTTCAAGATTTTAAGTAAAATTCAGAGGTAAAGTTAACATGGAAAAATAGAAAAACTTTGACTAGATCGAGATCCTTCTAATGATAATATTTTTTTAAATCACGGTGAAAAATTAAATAGAGTCAGGGAGAATGTAACAATATAACGATGGTCAGAGCCCATTAATTTTTGTCTGGCCATTCCTTGTTTTTTTTCAAAATGCGTTTACCACTAACCACATAATGCTTTTGTTCCATTTTAACATCGTTCAAACTATATGGCATCTTGATATTTTATGATGCCTGCACAAGGGCGACAAAATGGGTTGAGAGACCCATTGTTGTCAGAGTTATGAATTATAAAACATGGTTACCTCTATGAGAAGCCTTACTGTAATCAATGAAAATTAAATGAAACGTATAATATTATCATTATGTGGTTTCCCTTGAGTTTCTCTATCAAGACCAGCAGGGCGCATGGTAAAACAGCTGAACCTCTATCAGTCCTGAACCCAGCCCGCTCCCCCAACAGCTCTTGTTCCAGTCAGTCCAGTGTAGAAAAGAGCCTAGTTTTGCTAGCATGACCGGTCATCTTGATACAGACTTGTGCGTCGTCACTTTTGTGGAGCGCACCCAGCTTTTAGTTTTTCCAGTTTTTAGGCCATTCACAGAAATTCAATGTTTTGCAGAAAAAAAATGTACATGCTTAGCTTGAAAAACTTTAGCGTCACCTGTTTTCACCAGCTCTGTAAGGATGTTATCTAGCCTTAGTTATTAATTTTGCCATTCTTTAGTTTCTTGATGCCCATGTCTAGTTATATCTCAATGGCTCCGGCTCTCTCTTTTTTCCTTTTATAGTGTCATTGTTTTTAGCAATCGAATCAAATATCTTTTAAAGATAGTCTTTCCTAGAAATCGAATAGTCTAAATATAGTTGGAAATATGTATATATTTTTCTCATGAAAATTGCGCTAAAGCTCATCGATCCTTTTTAACCGTGAGGACAAAAAAAAACTTTGATTACTTTATTTTATAAAAATATCACGATACGCCAGTCAACCGCGTCCCAATAAAGTGAAAAATTAAACCTTTGGATAAATAATGGCTTACACAGGAGGGAAATGTACTGACAGGCGTCTAGAGTGCAAACATACCAGAAATCTCATTAATTTTAGCTTCTCTCCTGCCTTTCGTTATTTAAACCAGACTTGAAGCTCGTAAATATTAGACGGGTGATAAAAATCGACTGTTTTATGGAATGAAAAACTGCGTTGATTTTTACTGTTGATATTATTCTTTTTCCTGTAGCACAAACTGTAGAATGTGGATATAAATGAAGTAAATACTCAACAAAAACACTTTCCACCCGTGATTAAAAAAAATATATGGATCGGCTTTTTATTCAAATAATTAATAAATTATATTAAGAAAGCTATGATTTCATTTACTTTTATGAGGAGTTGGGGGTCAAGTGGCTTAAGCTGTAGAGCGTTGGTCTTCAGAATGGAAGGTCCGCGGATCGAATCTCACAAGCACTCAAAAATGTATTTGTCCGCTTTCATCCCCCTGGTTCAGTCGGCGTCGGATTCGACAGGAGTCCAGTTCTCCACGCCACGGCTCTTTTGCGGTAGCACGCAAAATTGTCAGAGGTCAATCGTTGGATATGTCGGCAATATAGCCTATTATAGTGATGACGGACGTTTAGCAACAAAAACAAAAAAAAACAATTCAAGTAAATTTATTCTGCATTTTTGTAAATTTGTTTTGAGTTCTTTTCTTATACCGGTAACTAACATTTTGAGGTTTTCAGGTTTTCAGTAATACTTGGTTCTGAACACAATCGTTTAACACAATTATAAGATGCAATATTACACTTACTCGACAGTAGAGCTATAGATACATACAATATCGTCGTCTTATCAAATTATGAAAAGCATTTTCAACCAAAGGCGTCGCAAACAAAATCAGAGTGAGGTAAAATTGGCCTTTTCCTGTGATTCCATCAAGTTTCGGGATCCGGAAGTTAATATAACCAACCTGTTTTTTATAGACTTCAGCCGCGCCTCGCAGCGTTTTATTCATTGAGAATAATACGCCGCCTTTAGCAGTTTGCTGACTGTTATTATAACACTTTTGCATACATGAGTTCGAAACAAAATTCAAGATGTGTTAAATATTGTTTATTAAAAAAATCCTTTAAAAAAGTTTTCTTTTACTTTCATTTTAATGTTTCCAAAAGATAATACAAAAGAAAGAGATGGCTTAGCAAACCGATTTCAATCAAAATTACATAAAAGTGAGACATATTAATCTTGAATATTCTTATTCTGTGGATATTTTCTATGTTAAATCTAATAGAGTAGAAACAATCTTAACAATCTTGCTTTGTAGATTTCGACCCTCTAGCCTAGATCTGAAATGCGGCTCAAGGATTTAGTAAAGCAGTAAATGGTTGAAATATCAAATCCTAAACTTGATCACAGTTTGCTTAAAAATTATTACTTGTAATAATTCAAAAAATTTTTTTTAATGTTAAACGCAATATTATTATGCGACTAAACATTATATAGATATAAAATCGTAAGCCTTTTAATTCGCAGATTTCAACATAGGTCGGAAGTTTACCAAACGTTGTTCCTCAACCCTACCCTTTCAGTTTTGTTTAAAAAAAGAACATTATTAGTAATAAACATTGAATAAAAAGTGGAATCTATAATTATTTCTTATGATTATGTGCGCGGACCATTACAATTATTGCCAAAAAGGTAATAATTTTCTTGTTGTGACTTTGAATGTCCCTTGTTTCTAGCAAACGAGGTTCATGGATACGCCCCCCCCCCCCCCCCAAGAAAAAAAAAATGTTGAAGGGGTTCGACATATTATTTAAGGTTGAACGAGTTTTTAGAAAAAATGTTGAAGGGGTTCGACATATTATTTAAGGTTGAACGAGTTTTTATAAAACTCACCGAAAAATAAAAGATCGATCTTTCAGGTTATTGTTAATCAGGTAATGATCCGTATACTGCAGATCGAAAATGTATGTTTGTTTTTTCTTTTATTTTTTTTTGTATTGCTGATTATTTTTAACAGGGAGGGTCATGAGAAGAAAGCTTGCAACTAATCTTTAAGGAAACTCTACGTTTATCTTTCTCGCTCTTAAGGCTTCTGGTACAGTCTCAACTGATTGAGCTAAGGGAAGCAAAGGCAAGGCCATTAAGCCCAGAGACTTGTTTAAGCAGGATACTACGGCTGGTTGCATCTCTCTGAAACCTCGTTTTTTGGGAAGCCTGGCGTTAAGATGTCCTCACTCCTCTCTTTCTCTCTCTCTGCTCTCTTTTTCTTTCTTTATGTCTTTCTCTTCTTATTTTATTATCTATTATCTTTCCTCTCTATTATTATTACCATTATTATCATTAGTATTAATAATAATACTAATGATAAAAGCAATAATAATAAAAATAAAAATAATGATTATAGTCATGATAATGATGATGAAAATAGTAATAATAATAATAATAATAATAATAATAATAATAATAATAATAATAATAATAATAATAATAATAATAATAATAATAGTAATAATAATACTAATTAAAAATATTAATAAATGTGCACTCCTTATATAATGAAAAGATAAATACGCACAACTAGGCAATTGATGTACACTATACCAATAACATAAATAAAGTGTGTAAAAGCACATAATCACGTTTCGCCTTTATTGGTTTCAGCAGACTAATTATATCATTAATTTACAAACCATGTGCAAACAGACAATTGTGTGTGTGTGTGTGTGTGTGTGTGCGTGAGAGAGAGAGAGAGAAAGAGAGAAAGAGAGAGAGAGTGAAAGAGATAGAGAGAGAGTGTGTGTGTGTGTGAGAGAGAGAGGGAGACAGAGAGAGAGAGAGACAGAGAGAGAGGTTAATGTAGAGTTAGAGATAGAGATGAGAAAACACCCCTGCAGCTGGTAATGTGGGTAAAATAGGGAAAAAAATGAGTGATATAGGAAACTATTTAATACATCGATCCTCGCACAAGAAGTCATGTGCAGCTTTTCGTAAGAAGATTATGCTAAAAACAAAAATCTGATTTAACGATTTTTCAACATAGTTTAAATAATGCATAATGCAGCCATTTTCAGATCGCTACGTTTTTGGGAAAAAACGAGCTGCTTAATATGCTTCTTCATCACCTCAATATTGTCACAAAGTTTAATTCATTATCACAATCTGATTTGTTACCAAACGTTAACAACCGTCTTTGATTGAGGCTTTTTCTACAAATGTCTAAAATAAATGATTTTTTGCTGTTGTTGTTTTCGTTTTTGTTGTTGTTGTTGTTTTTGTTTTTGTCGTTGTCGTTGCTGCTCTTTTGTTTTTGTTGTTGTCGTTGTTGTAATGATGATGATGATGATGATGATGATGATGATGATGATGATGATGATGATGATGATGATGATGATGATGATGATGATGTTGATGATGATGATGGTGATGATGATGATGATGATGATGATGATGATGATGATGATAGGGCTGATGCTGTTTTTTTATTTTGTTGACTTTCAATTACCAACAAGCTAATTAAATAGCCCACAAACACTCCTACTGGAAAATGTTTGTATCAATTAATTATTATTAATTTAAGTTCCTTGGCGTACTTTTAAAAATCAATTCGATTTACAGAGATTTATTTAGTTTTTACTTTCTGGAGAAAAACATACATGTTTCAGTTGCTTTATTAATTTATGTTCCTTGGGCGTTAAAAAATCAATTGGACTTATTTGAGAACTAAAAGAGAAACCCATTTAATTACAAGAAAAACATAATCTATTAAGTTGTTTCATACTCATCTGCCCATAGAATCTCATATTGATTAATATGATCATTTTCTGTTAATTACCGAGAGCTGGTGGGATGCATTTTACTCTCATAAAAAGAACATGTAATCTATTATATCGCACCCTATACAGAAGATACTCTAGGCTTGCATTAATCTTATAAAAACATTACAGAATAAGTTTCCAGACTGAAGGTATCTTTATTTTTTTAACGACTTTTTAAAGTTTATTTATACATTTTTCTTTGCTCAATTTTCATTCTCTCCGTATTCTTTTCATTTAAAGCTGTATAAGACAGCTGAGTTAGTTCTTCGTCCTACTTCGAAGCAAGGAGGCCAATGTATCGAATTCTATTAAGGACGGTTTCTTACCCACTGTGTCCAGTTCCACTCATTGCCGAGTCAGCAAGTAAAATTATCAGACTTGATAACCTGCGCACAGAGGCCTATTTAATCTTTGAATCGTTTATGGAACAAACAAACAGATCGACTTTAAAACTGTTAACAAAGTTTGTAATACTTCAACTGAAGGTGGTATGAGTAACAATATTGGGATAAGAATTGTTTCAAGCATTCATGGTTGCTGGATGTTTTAACGTCTAACGTCAGCAACTAGTATATATCGCGGAGTGGTCCCGAGACTCAGATCTAACAATTCTACGTGCTGCCATATAGACCAAGGGAGGGATTACAAGGACGCCTGTCTTAGTCGCTCACATTACCCTGACACCGACCATACCGGTAGGGAAACAAAACTGTTCAATCGGTACCGGACTTAATCAGGGATTCTTCGGTTAGAAGTTGGGAGATTTACCTTTGAGCTGTTCTATTTAATAACCCCGAAAACATAGCTAGGCATGGGTATTTCAGATATCTAATAATTTTTTAGAGAAACCAAACTAAGCAGAAACTCCACAGTTTTTAATGTTGCGATGCAAGGGCTTAGAATTGGTGTTCGCCAAAAGCGTATTTCAGTGATCAATTCAACGATTTTCCATCAAAGACAAGCTCTTAAAACAGACAGATGTTCGATATATCATAGGCTTAGTGGACTTCCCTGTTCAAATTTGAGTAGGAGATTTTACACGCTGTGGAAATCAGAACGCTTGTGTGAAGTATCATATACAGGGTGTGGGTTTGATACCAGCCCTTCATCTGTTTTATATTAAATAAAAAAAACCCTGAAATAATTACTTACAGCGCAAGTGTGAGACAAGCCATACTATACTATATAAGTCTAAAAAAACTTCGACTCTTGTTCTAAAAAGAAAACATGTTTCTCTACGACGGATATATGAATTTTTACATTAGCTACAATTATAATGATGATATTCAATGTTAACAGGAAAATTTTTAGGTTTCCACCATAGGTCTGATTCGACAATTGTATGACTTTGTACTGCAATACAGCTGTCTCGGAAGGATCACATTACATTGATGGCCCGATAATAATAGTTGTTTTAGGTTTAAAAACAAATTCTCCCTCTCTCTAATGTTTTTTTTATGATTTAGCTTACGGAAAAAGCATTGGAAAACTAAGCACAACACATGTGAATGCTGTAGGTAAAAACAAAAATAAAGAACTATAATTACCTAGATTGCTACTCTGCCTGTGATAAAAGGAACAATAGTTCCTAGAGAACAACTCCCAAATTCATCAGCTCGTTAAAATGTATGCACTCCACATGAAATGAGTGAAAAAATACTACGTTAGAGTCCCATTTTTGTATTAAATTTCAATTTATAAGAAATAACGATTATGTTAGACACGGATGAAGTTTCATTATTTCAAAATAAAAAAGCCAAATAAACATTAAAAATCTTGAACGGTCAATGTTAGCAGCCTGGACGTTTCAGGAGTGGCAAGTGTACAATATGCTGATACGCAGGGACAGCGGAGAGATACCACAACTTCTATTTCAGCCGGTCACTCTAAACTGACATTGGTCCCGATTATTGTTGTTGTTGTTGTTGTTATTATTATTATTAATATTATTATTATTATTATTATTATTATTATTATTATTATTTTTAATATTTTCGATGCCAGCTTCGAAAAAAATTATTAACTTAGCAAAACTTAAATAAATCGACGGAAACATCTTACCACATTCAGCAAACTAGATAGGAAGACACGACTGGTTTATGGGGAGCAGAAAAAGAAACTTATCAACTATAATTGCTGATATTAATTTCTTTTTTCAGGCACCCTAGAAATATTTAACATAGCCAGTATGAAATAATCCAGCGAAAACATCTCACCACACTTAAGAAACTAGCGGAGATGACAACCGCAACCGTAAAAATCTGTGGTTCAGGAGATAGATTATGAGTTTCTAGAGGACATAAAACAATCCATAACGAGTCGTTTAAGAAGGTTTTCTCGTTCAGTACACGAAATACCGCTTCAAGACTTTACTGTCTTACATTCAAAGATAGGGATTCCGATCACCGATGATTGATGGCTCACCCTCATTTTCTGCAGGCAGCAAATAATTTTTTTTTAATTATTTGCCTTTTCATTTTTTTTTTCATTATAAAGTTATTTAGTTGAGCAAAAATATTTTATCATGCAAAAAATCGCTGGAATATAAAATTTAAAGACTACGTATGCAAATAAAAATGTACTTAGACATTGTTTACATTCCTTTCTGCCATTTTGTTTTTTTTCTGCTACTTTATTCTGTAAATCTGTCATTAATTTCATGTTGTTTTTTTTTTAAATCGAAATTGATTTTAACTTATACATGTTGTTGAAAATGAAATGCCTTCAGCCACTATGAAAGATATCGCTGTCCATAGTCTTTTAGAACTGGGCAACTCACAAGTGTCAGACTGGATCCCTGATTCGGATGAAAATCTACGCCCAGATCGTGAAGATGACAAGGAGCCTGTTGAATCTGAACCTACCGCCCACCTTCAAGGTGTGTAGACACTTAGATTATCGCTGAAATAATTTACAATGCACTATTAAAGACATATATATTTCTCTAGATTTTGCTCAAAGTCAGATACATTTACTATCTTACGAATTTTATCCTAGATCTAAATTTAGACTCCATGAAGATCTCATTCTAGATGTCGATCAAGATCCTAAAATCTAGATTTCATTTAGATCTACGTCTAGATCTATCTCTGCAATATCAAATCAATCGAATGATGCTATGATACGTTCGAATCATCGTATATTTAAATTCATTTAACTTCTATACGATCATTAGTTCCATGTAAAGGTAAGATGATATTAAAATTGTTTTCCCTCTTTCATTCCGTGATGTACCATGGCACATCCCATCTCCCACTCGAGATGTTGGTCGCCCAACTTAAGTCCCTCCCTTCAGACCATCATGTTGGAAATCACTTTTGGTGTTTCTCAAGTAATTGGAGTAATAGAATTTTAATAACATGATTATGTCTCCACTTTTTAATTTGCAATTAGTGCACAAGGGTTGTAAAAGGTACTTTTTTTGTCTTTTTTGGAGAACATTTTTTCTAGGCATACTAGATGTACACTATTTTAATACATTGGTTTTTATGTGGTGCCAACATTTTGATCTACTTTATGGCGAGTACAACTATATAATAATTATGTACTCTGTCAAAAAAAGTTTTTTTTTTTCATTCATTGAATGAATGAATACAAGCGGATGATTTTCGTATGTCTCTTTTTATCATTGTTTTGGAAAAATGCTGCTTTTTATTTATAAAAAAAAGTTTACAATTTAAAGAAATCAAAATAATATGAATCTTCAAGTAATTCTCTACAAAATGATAGGCCACATGACATATTTTCGTTTACCAGTTCTTACAGTAGCGCTATTTAAAATAGTAAACTCTCCTTTTTTTCAATAATCGTAAATCCATTGAAAGATTGAGACTTTCTTGTCTGAGTTTAGCGATTCTCCTCATGGCTGTCTGCGAACAAAAAAAAATTAATTAAAGAGTAAAAAAATTTGACATAAATAATTTTCTCTACATCCCTTTGAACCTCTGTATCTTTCTTTTTTTTGTTTTTATCCCTCTTTCTCTATCTCTTTGTCCCTGCCTTTCCCTATCACTCATTTTAATGGACATTCGTCGATCTTAGTCTTATTCTTTCCTTCTCTATATTTATATAACTATCGATAAAACTTTATAACCCATTTCCCCCAATTTATCTATAATCTTTGTTTTTCTCTTTTATTTCTAATTTTCAATTTCTGTTTCATAATATATTTTTATTATAATTAAAAACAAAAATAGTTCGCTATCGCATTTCCGTATTGTCTTTTATAATAACTAGATCTAGGCTTGGTTAGATCTATTCCTTGTCCATCGTCAAGTACTAAGTTTTTAAGAAGTCAAACCGTCACAGACCGAATGTTCTAACGGCATAGCTACCAGTTGGTCAGTCCACACACTGCCTCTACCGCTGGACCTTAGTAATCTATCTAGATATAGAATATAGGCTTACTTAAGCAATATATCTAGACCTACAATCTAGGCTTAACTAATGAAAAGAGTTTAATAGAACTAGATTCTAGATCTTACCTCACGGGGGGCGAAATGGCTCATGTGGTAGAGCGTTGGACTTTAGATCAGGAGGTCCGAAGATCTAATCCCATAGTTGGCAGTTTTTTTGTCCGATGCTCGTCCCCTGTAAGTGTAACTGGTTGGGTCGGTGTTAGTATAATGTGACTGGCTGAGACAGAAGTCATGGTAGAACAGTTTTACAAGATGGATTTAGCATTAAATAAAAAAAAATGTTAACTTATGCAAAGATAAAATTATTTAACCCTTTTACCGAACACACATTTGGATGTTATAAGGTTTCATAGTTTTCAAAATTTTTGGATTCAAGAGGTGACATTTATCTATCATTAGCAGCAGTAGTACTAGCGTAACTTTCTAGATCAAATTATTGATGTATTAAAAAGAGGAAGCACAACTGTATTAACTGATGGCAAGGAGTCTAAAAGTTCCCCGTTCAAAAAGAATCGGCTTACATAAAAGTTCACTGTAATCTCTCCCCAACGACACTATTAATCGACTACAAATGGTTGAAAATAGCGCAGCAAGGCTTATTGCGAGAATGAAAAAAACGTGAGCATTTTAGTCCTATTCTTCATTATTTACATTGGCTGCCTGTTAAAAAAAAGATTATGTACAAGTTGTGCATGATTTGTTATAAATGTCTCAATCAGATGGCACCTACATATATCTCTGACTGTCTTAAAATGTATATACCTGCTAGGCAGCTTAGATCTTCAGCTGATAAAACCATCCTTGTTGTACCAAATAGAAACTATGATTCAACAGGTCAGTGATCTTTTTACCATCTTGGTCCCAAAGTATGGAACAACCTTCCAAAAACCATTAGGGAAGCACCTTCCTTGGAAATTTTCAAACGCATGCTTAAGTTATACCTTTTGTACGATTGAAATTGAACAGGTGAAAGTTGTAAATACCTATAATGATTGCTTGTGGCTTTTGAATGTAATATTGTATTGTGTCATGTAAATGCAATATATTATTATTTTTATTATTAATCAACCTGTTCGTATGAACGGGGAATCCAGCTTGTGTGTATAAATATATATATTTAAAGAAAGATATATGTGTTTAATAGTACATTGTAAATTACTTCAGCGATAATCTAAATGTCTACACACCTTAAAGGTGGGCGTCTGATGTAGATTTAACAGGCTCTTTGTCATCTTCACGATCTGGGCGTGGGGGGCGCGGTGGCCCAGGGGTAGAACATCGGCTTCCGACGCAAAAGGTCCCGAGTTCGAACCCTGGCTGTTGCAATCCCTACTGGTTGGGTCGGTGTCAGTATAATGTGACCGGCTGAGACAGGAGTCATAACTATTTTTGTTTTTAATTATAATAAAATTATGGAAAAATAAATTAATAAAAAAAAGGGCCGGGTAAACCTAGTATTAAGTAAGATGTATCTTCTCTGAGCATTTCATACTCATATATGTATATTATTCTTTTTTGTACGTGTAGGCTATATTATTTACACAACATGTAATTTTTTTTTATATTATATTATACATATTGTGATAGTATGATTTATATGATATGTATATTACTGTTATCAATCTTTGTGTCAAAATTATAGCTTTATTTTTCTTCTCTTATCGATGAAAACATTTTGATTTCGTCTGTTGGAGGAAGAGAGTGTATTTTTACTTTCCCCTTTAGGGATGAATGAAGATTTATGTATTCTGAAATTTTTTTACTACTCCCACTTGTTTATGTGTTTCTCGATATCGTTGTATATTTTTGTTCTCAAGACACCAGTATATGTTATGTTATTTGACACTTTTTTTTTCTTAGCGATCGACAGTTAGAAAGCTGGAAACATGGAAGGAGTAAGAAAGAAGTCAAGACATAATAGATATACAGAAGCAGTAAATCAAATGTTCCGTCAAAAGATGCATTAGATTATGGAGAGATTGATTAACACAATCATATTTACTTCCCGAAAAGATCACATTTTTCACATGATTCTCTATTATTTAGTTTGGAAACTAATACACTAATTGACTGAGGCATGCATGCAAACGAAAAGAGCCTTCAAAAGAGTTCCCATTTCTCTCTTTTATTCTCTCTCCCGTTCTATCTCTGTATGTATTTATGTTATGTAGGATCCTGGTGCGCCGTGCGTACTTTAAGAACCCAGAGGTATGTTAAGCTAAACTGTAAAATATCAGTTTTGAAAAAAAACCTTCTAATAGTTGCCGAACATATTAGTTCTAAGGATTTTGCACCACCCCAACGTGCAAAGCTAATGTTTAGAGACAGCAGGCAGAAGAGGGGCAACAAAGTTTTTTTAGGATTAAAAATGAAATAGTTTAAATTTCTTTTGGCGAACTACGTCAGAAATGCACACTGGGAATTTTATCTCCTATTTTTCTTTGACTAGTAATTATAATATTTTTAGGTAGAAGAAGAAACTCAAAAGATTTGTTTCCGATAAAATGAAAAACGGTGGGGCTTTTATGTCTCTCCACATTATTAAATTAACCATCATGCCTATAATATGCGTTAGTTATTTTGTCCTTTTACCCAATTTGATCAAACTATTTAGCGTTCAAGTTATGATTCAAGTTATCAAATAAAAATAATATGCATAATGCTTTATTATTTTGTTTTGTTGCGTCCTAAAGTGAAAAGTATCCATTTTTTTGTGTGCTCGAAATCATTTTGTTTTGTTTTGGAATAAATCGACGGATACTTTACATTGGGCGTTTTTTGTATTACATTGTATATGCCACTACTCTCTCTCTAGATTCTTCCCCTGTTCTCTCCTGGAAATAAAGCCAGAGATTATCTCTCTTAACCTCAATTAATCTCTCTTTTTATCTTATTTTTATTATGCCACTTTTTTGTATGTATAACTCTTTCTCTCTTTTTCATCTAAACCTGCTTACCTCTCTTTGCATTTCTATCTTATTCGCGTATACACACGCACACACACGCACACACACACATACCCGTTTAGTAAATTTACAAAATTATAGTGACATTTTTCAACATACCTCTTTATATTTGATTGTCACGATTCGAGTTGTATGACGCCAAGAGGCGCTAGTAATTGATGGTATTATTTTCAAGTATATATATTTGCCTCTCCAAGTTCACATAAATATACGTGTTTATCATGCAGTTTGGAGTTGCTTTGTATGGAGGCCTATAATGCACTGACGTGTAGATCTGTATATCGTGGGTCTTTGATAAATTGCTTCTCTCAAAAACATTTTTTACAGAGTAAAGAAAATTAACTTAAAAGTGAATTCTAAATCCATGACAGACATTACTTTACATAATTAACTATCATTCCGTTATCTTTACCCCCCTATAAAAAGAAAATATCATTTGAAATCTATCTAGTAGTTCCTCATTAAAAAACAACTATATATTTTTCATTTCTGATGAAAGAAATACTTGGTCTGTTGACGGTTGCATGAATTTCTAGATGTTTTTTTTTTTTATCAAAGTCCCTAAGGAATACAACACAAGAAAACTTCCAAGCCTGTGGCTAAGTCAACACAACACATTTCCACTGTCTAGGATTGCTTTACGGTTTGTTTGTATTTCTTTTTAATCAAACAATTTGGTTTCAAGAACATAAAAGGAATCAACAGTGTATCTATGTCCCAAGCGATTTGGCAGTTTTCCGATCGACCTTTCCCGTCCCTTGTTCCAACTGATAGGCCCTATGACCAGTGTTGGCCTAATGAATGTGTCAAGCGAATTAGAACTAGTTCTAGTTATCAAACAAACATTTCAAATTACATTCTTTTTTTTTTTTACTTTGCCCTAGAGATTTCCATAGCGTAAAGTATTTTATATTTTTTCGCTACTATATAGATAGATAGATAGGTAGATAGATAGATAGATAGATAGATAGATAGATAGATAGATGGATAGATAGATAGATAGATAGATAGATAGATAGATAGATAGATAGATAGATAGATAGATAGATAGATTGGTAGATAGATAATACGATGATAGATTTGAAAATGGTCAAGATAGATTTCTCGATAAAAAAACGTTTTTTACTTTTGCTGGAATGAGAACGTTGCAGTGTTAGAGTAAGTAGGTCAGCCCAATGGACAGATAAACGAGAAACCACGGTTGCATGGACTGACATGAGGAAACCCTGGTATCCATGATATTATTCGCTGTCTGATCCTCAGTCCGGGCGTATCTATCATCTCGGCTTGGCTATGCACACTAGAAAAGCCGTGTTTCTATATTAAAGCTAAGTATTATTTTATGTTAGTATTTGTCCAGCCCAATCAGCCTTTACAACAGTATCAACAATCCTAAAAGTGCTATTTAAGTCACAAAATAATTTATTTCGACTGTTCATTCAAAGATGTGTTTCTAGTTATGACCTAGGGGGACAAACTGGATGAAGTGATATAGTAGGATATCAGTTCTGCCATCTGACAATAAATGTAATTTTTAATACGATGTACCTTTGCTGCGATAAAACAGAAACTAGAAATTAAAAAAAAAGAAAGGGTAAAAGGTCAGCCTCATTCACGACCATCCCGGGCGTATATTATCAGCGAACATGAGACAGTGGATGAAACACGCAGTATCCATGTCAACCAGTGTAAACACCAAGGGCTTTAGGATACTCGCTATCAGATATCTACGTATGTCGTACGATCCTCATATTTTCCCAGATCTGATTTCTCCGTGGTACTTACCATTCCAGTCGTCCAACTTCCTGAGCGTCTGATTTCTTCGTGAGTCGTATGAGCTGTATATATTGCTCATGACAGAGTCGGGGATCTAGAAGTGTCCAGAATAACAAATACGCATCGTTCATGGTATTATTTAACAACTGTCTGTAACAGCACTTTTGGTAAAAACGTAAGTGTACTTTTAGGTTAAATAATCGAAAGATGGTGACTTTTATACTTTTTAATTAACCTGAGCTCCCAATGATAAGAGAATCTATATCCCAAGCGTATTAATAATATTACATATGCATTTTTTTAAATTTTCATTATGCTTCGCCATTGGTTTATTTCTATCATTTCAATTTTTTTTAAAGTTTGAGTATCATGAAGATGATTTTAGCATTTTATTTTTGAAACGATAGAGATTAGAGAACACTATTCTTGTAATATTGACAATCGAAATGTGTGTGTTTTTTTTTTAATTTTTACCATTACCTGAATTTTTATAGATTCTCGTACGAGTTAAATAAGCTAGGATAATTTTAATAAAATTAAGTACAAGTTAATCCAATTTTTTTTTTCGTGACAGCTAAAAGTCTTGTTCTCCATTTTATATCCATTATACGGGAAAATGTACTTATAAAAACATATTTAAGAAAAATATAAAAAATAAGATATTCTTTTTAAAACTGCCTTCTCCCATGCACTGTCTCAACAAACACAAACGTTTGTACCGTTGTATTTACTTTGAACAGACATAAATGTACCCTCAGCAGTTCAGCGTTGTTTGCTTTGTCGAGAATAAACGCTGCCTATTGATCTCAGTAGACAAACATTATCTTAAGTTAGGAATAAAGCCAACAAGACAGTACCGGTCACTCATAACTTTTCAAAGACAACATTATGTGGTCTGTGCAAGAAACGTCAGTTGTAGGCGTTCGTGACAAACTGAAAACACACACTCGTCAATTGGACGTTTCGGAATATTTCCTTTGCCATTTAAAATGATGTACACTCTATATTAGGTTCAGGTCAAGGGACTGGTATTCTAAAGCACACGAGAATATGTTTAAAGCATTAATATATCCAAAAAGTTTTTGTCCACCATTATCATCCAAGATTATGTTTGAAACATTGATATTCTTATAGATTAAAGTTTATACCGTCCTTCATTTACGTTTTTCTCCATTTATCAATACATTTATCTTGCTATTGGTGTGCGATATATCCTTATAACTTATTTGCATGTGTGTATCAATAATAAAGCTAAAACATTATGCTTCAAAGTTTGCATTTTCTCTTTGTAGTTTAGCCCTCAAGTCTGCCAATATATTATTTTCATTAGATAGGTAATTACCTCACGTAAATTTCATTTAAAATGTTTCATGATCTTTTAGATAACTCTGTGTACTTCTGATTGCGTAATGAGCTTCCATCGCATCTTTTTCAATTTTTACAATCTTCAATATTTTTTGTTGTTGTTAAAAAACAAAATTGTCATAACAACAATTCTACTGTGTAGTTTTAAGCAATGAAATTGTTTTAAATGATACCGTATTGTTTATCTTTCAATATATTCAATACATTCATCGTCATTGTTTTTGCTTAGATGGAGGGTTTGGTTGATGCACCAAGCCTTTTAATTAAGGCCAAGCAATTGGAGAACAATTTTATGAAAAAAATACTGGACTGAGAAATGTCCCTCTTAATCTGTTATAAAAAATCCCAATAAAACTGTCCATTGTATCCTTGAAAATTAAAAGCCCATTTGAAAAATAAATATAGTGGGATAATTAAGAGCAGGCTAATGAAAAATAGGAAACAAATATCCTAAAAGTTTCAGAGACGGCGATTTTTAGAGCCATTTTTTTTTTCGTTATGTGTATTTCGTTTCGCTGAGTGAGCTCTATTCAAGAATACAGACTTTACCTTCCGAACCTGTACACCAGAATATGCTTTACAAAATATTAATGTATATTAAATATATGAGAACAGTTTTGAATAATTATGTATTAATTCTTCTTTCTAGACGGTTGTTGATAACTAGATCCAATGTATTGGCTGGACAATGATAACCCATGAACTCTGAAGGACTGCCATTACAAAGAGAATGATCCTGGGGTTTCTTGTACTGTATTTGTAGAGATCTTGCACAATCATCGTCGTGTTGGCAGTTTCATTGTCTTTTATTATAATCCTCAGGTTTTATTAACTTCTAGAAGATTATCCGGGAACAATTTTGCAATTCGACCAGGAAGTCGGTACCATTGACCAATCCACAAAGTCTTCGCGTCGTCGATACTCGAAGAACACATGGGGAGAAAGGGACGGCAGAGAGAAAGGATCCACAGGCAGACAGAGGCTAAATAGAGAAAGGGGCTATTTTTATCGACAGTGCGGGACTATGGATCAAGAGAAAAATGATCCTGGACGTCGTCTGATGAGAGGCTGACCTTCTTTGAGAGGCCCTGCCCCGGCATCGAGTCAGACTGATGAATGTTTAGTCGGCCAGAGCTCGTAATGAAATATCCAGCACTTAACAGCACTCTGCATAAAACTCGAGGGCCGGCGAGATGCCCGCCACTGTCTGCAACAGACCACTGTTATTGAGCTTCGGCCTCTCTGGTGGCTCCAAGACTTGCCAGTATTGTAGATTGGCGGAGAGAAGAGACAGTATATATATATACACACACACTATAGTTTATAGTACCAAAAAAATGAATTGCTGAGTTAATTTAAGAGCTATATTAATTGATTATTAATTACATAGTTATCTAATTTATATAATGTTTCACACAAGTGTTCCGAGAGGCGACATTGCGTTCCTCTCATCTAAAAAAACTGTTTGGGTTCTAACTTCGTCTCGATTGTCTTTCTTGCATTGTTTAGAGAATAATTTCTCCTGTGCATGCACGTAGATAGCGTTGTTGTCTTTTATTTTCTATACGTTGGTCGCAACATTCATCCTATAAGGGGGGTTGAATCTAGTGATATGTTTTCCTGTTTAAATGTATTTCTCTTTGTTGCCTCTTGTGCCCATATTAGTGTTGGTCCTGACTTTGGTGGTAGCTGGTGTTTTTTTTTCTTCGTTTAAACGAATTTGTAAAATAAATGGAGAATATAACTTGAATATAACAATTGAAGCCAACAAAAAAATCCATAAATTTCCTTGATAGTACACTCGATCTAATAACAGAACTGCACAGACCATTCAAAAAGCCGAACTATACAATCAAATATATCTATAGGATGAGGAACCCCCTTCCAAAACATTATGAGAAACATATGCAAAGGATTGAAACACGCCTCTCGAATTACTTTCAATGGACACGCAAAACCATTTAACTCTGTATTGGAAGAAAACGGCCATAAAAAGATATTTAAAATGTTATAAAAAGGCAAAACCAAGAATAATGAACAATGAACAAACCAGCTACCACCAGCTACCACCAAAGTGAGGATCAACATTAACATGGACACAAGAAGCAGCATTAACAACACAGAGAAGCAATGCAAGGAAAAGAAATACCACTTGTTTCAAAACCTAATAGCATGAATATGGCGACCAACATCGGAAAAAAAAGTTTTTTAATCTCCTCATGGTATGCTTCCCACCCAGCAACACGTTTCATAAAATCTAAAACATGAATACCAGAATAATAAGCTACAGCTGCATGAGTAATGTTAAACAAATCATCAATTCACATAAAAAATCAATCATGAATAAGCAACAACACAAAACAAGGAAACGAAACTATGCAGCCGCAGCGATAAAACTGTGCCCATTGGACGGCACTATTGTTTGCAGGAAGGAGTTGTGTATAGTGCAACAGTGCAACGGGAAGACAACTGAATGGATATATTGGACCCACAGAAAACCAGCACGAAACTAGGTTTAAACAGTATAAATCTAGTTATTAGAAAAAAAATAGATTAGAGACGACCTCAGTAACCATCTCTGCAGTAATTAAAACATTTTCAAAGAAAAACATGCAAATCTATGAAACTATATCATTTTCCTTTTCTTCATTGCGTCTTTCTTTTTACCTGAAAACTGATTTGTAAATGGTAACTCTCTTTAAATAGGGAGCTGTCCCTCTCTTGCCTCATCATTAACAACTAATGCCAACTCCACGAATTCTTCTTGAGGGAGGCAAGAATTTCCAACGCTAGAAAAAGTCATGTTTACTAACACAAATACCTCTATCCATTAAATAGCAAGGGTTACTGCCTAGATACGAGTACATTGTAGATGCGCCCCTTTTACTAACACAAATACCTCTATCCATTAAATAGCAGGCGTTACTGCCTAGATACGAGTACATTGTAGATGCGCCCCTTTTACTAACACAAATACCTCTATCCATTAAATAGCAGGCGTTACTGCCTAGATACGAGTACATTGTAGATGCGCCCCTTTTACTAACACAAATACCTCTATCCATTAAATAGCAGGCGTTACTGCCTAGATACGAGTACATTGTAGATGCGCCCCTTCTTCTTTATGAGCACTATCGCAGTCCACATAATGCTCTGAAAGCCTCGGCTATGGCTTTGACATGCTTTATATATTCTATATACCTAACGAGGATATGCAGGTCGAACCTTGCATGAGTAAAATGAGCATGTGTATAGAGTCAGAATCACATCGTTGACTGCATTTTCACGCATCATAATAGACCTTTACCACGATTGCAATTACAATATATATCATCATGAGCACGATTGTTAAACCCTATAAACACAACCACGATTGCAATTCAATCATCCCCACTAATCAGAAAATGATCCAATTAAAAAAAAAAAAAATAATAATAAAAAACAAAAAAATAATAACAATAATAATTTTTATAGCGCTTTATTCCGAGGTCTCAAAACGCTTTACACGATTCTTTCATTCGTCCATACTAATTGTACATCAAACACACCAACACCCATACAAACACACTGCACACACAGACACTCAATATCCGAAAGCAAAATTTGACATGATATTACTTATCAAGATAATTTTTAAATAGGTATGTCTTGAGGTATTTTTTGAATATTGCAACATTGCCTGCAGACCTCAGTGAAAAAGGCAGAGAATTCCAAACACATGGGCCTGCAACACTGAAAGCTCTGTCACCATAAGTCTTAAGGCTAGATCTTGGTACCTGTAAGAGTTTGGAATTTTGGGATCAAGAAATAAGAAGGTCGTTTTTAAGTGCTATTATGGTTTGATCATTTTAAGAAATCAATGCATCATTTTTAGTTGTTTTAAGGAAACCTGAACGAGCTTTGGATTACCTGGATAGGCACTTTTTTCTCACCAGTGACATGTTGAATTTAACAGTGGAACCCCCTAGGCGTTAAATGCAGAGGGAAAATGGCATGAGCGGGGTACAGATGCTCTATGCTTTAGAGGAAATTCACAGGGAAATAGGTGAACAGCATCGCTTCAAAAATAAACGGCGAAAAGTGTACATGCCTGGTATTGTTTCTCTCAATTTGGAGTTGTTTTAATGTATAATAGAAGACAGCCAAGCGGTAAATTTTCGTACACATTATTTTTACTGTGGGGACCTTGCATGGACTTCACATTACGTTTCACTACTACTCTTTTCATAGGGATAGGCAGGAGATGGCTTGTGTGGCCAACAATCGCTAACTTGGTATGTCTTCTTCCCAACCCGTGATGTTGTCCTATAATGAATTAAACGAAGTAAATAATTATTGGCCCAGGTGTGTCTACAGTAATGCTGTTTTAGTTGTTGCTGCTGCTGTTGGTAATGGTGTTGCTGCTGCTGCTGTTTTTGTTGATGTTGTTGTTGTTAGTCCATAGCATAAACAATATTAAAAGCCATCAGCCGAAAAACTAGTGAAAATGGAAAAAAAAACGCTGCTTTACTTCTAAGCAACAGCTAGGCTACGATCCAAACCTAACCACCACGAACTCCTGTTAGCCACGTGTTGATAGCTCAATATTTTAGAGCTGTTTTATAGACGTTCACCTTGTAAAATAAAAACAAAAAACAACGACAATGAGTACTTAAAAACCAGTACACACTACTCTTTTATTTGATTTAAAGTTAACGTGTACATTATATTCGAGTGTTAAGGGTTTTCCCTCTAACCAAAAAGGATACAAAGTGTGATTTGTTTCAGAAAACATGTACTTGTCAATGATGTATGTAGAACCCACATTTACAATTGGTCCATCTTACGTCAGCTCTATATGAAAGCACCTAAAATGGATCTAATGGATAAATCTAAATGTATTCTCTCGACTAATCATCAAATAATTGTGTGGGTGATGCTATTCTTAACAATGACCCTAACAATGCCCTCAAGATTCAAAGTCTCTAAGGAATACAACACAAGGAAACTTCCAAGCCTGTGGCTAAGTCAACACAACACATTTCCACTGTCTAGGATTGCTTTACGGTTTGTTTGTATTTCTTTTTAATCAAACAATTTGGTTTCAAGAACATAAAAGGAATCAACAGTGTATCTATGTCCCAAGAGATTTGACAGTTTTCCGATCGACCTTCCCCGTCCCTTGTTCCCACTGATAGGCCCTATGACCAGTGTTGGCCTAATGAATGTGTCAAGCGAATTAGAACTAGCTCTAGTTATCAAACAAACATTTCAAATTACATTCTTTTTTTTTACTTTGCCCTAGAGAATTTCCATAGCGCAAAGTATTTTATATTGTTTCGTTACTATCTGTTTTTTGGAAACATAACAGCTTGTTTTAGCAGCTTGGTTTGTGGCTACAAGCTATGAGTTACCACAACAATGTGATATCAGCATATCGGACATCTACTCTGAGATTAAAAACGTCCGGATTGAAATAATGATTGTATTATAAAGATTGTGACAGATATCACGTTGTCAGTCAACCATTGTATACAAATTAAAAGAAAACCAACCTCAAAAGGATTAATTTCCGTGAAAGAAGAGGCGTAGCGTTTTTTATTTATTTATTTATTTATTTATTTATTTTTATTTTTTTTTAAACGAAAAAAGTAAGTGTAACAATTCAATAAGGGTTGATATAATTATTTTAAACGAACATAACGTGTTTGCTTCGTTTCATTGGTAATTGTTTTTTGTTTTTTGTTTTTGTTGTTACAATTGTTGTTGCTTTTGTTATATTATGTTTCTAATTGTTGTTCCGCTGTTGATTAAATGGAAAAGCATTGTTACTTTAACACGAACAAATTGTTTCCACGAAGGGTCACATTGTTGTTTTTTTCCACTTGTATTACGTTTTCCATGAAAAAGCTGATTATTACAGTGTTGCAACATCAGTCTCTGCTATTTCCTGGGCTGTAATGTTATCGTTCAGTTACTTAAAGGCCTTACGTTTTCAAATAAGGACATAATTCATTGAGAAAAGAAGAGAAAAAACAAACAAACAAACAAAGAGTTCAAAAAAGATAAATTTGAGAAAAGAAGAGAAAAAACAAACAAACAAAGAGATACCGCGTCGTCCCTCAAGGTTCATTTATTATGTGTGAAGAATGTTATCACGCGAAATTACACTTTCTCTTCAAACAAACACAAAATTAGACATTAGTTTCTGGGTGAGGATAGAGGAACCTAAGGCAAAGAGCAATTCTTTGCAGTTAAACAATTCTTAATGAATTTTTTTGTTTAGCCTTTTTTGTGTGCTCTTGTTGAATTTTTCGAAATTAATTTTGTTATTGATTTTTTTAAATGCTACAGTTATGTGTTTGATGTTCTCGTGGGTTAGAAGTATTGTGGTAACTCATTCCCTTTCATTTAGCAAAACAGATTAATATTTTGAAATCGAGGCGCTGAGGGACATGCTTTTCACTTGCCTGACAAAAAGGTCATAAAAGGGGTTGCTCGGCAACGTTAGTTTGTCATACTTCCTGGCGTTTATCATCACCTTCTTTTAAGGCCTCTGTTTTCATTCTTTCCTCGTTTTAAATCATCAACAGTTCTCTTCAAATGTCACAAAAAAGCAACAACAAAAAACGCCCCGGGATGTGAGAACATCAAGAACAATGCTGTATAATTATTATTATTTAGATCGTTGAGGATACAACTTTACACTGCATACAAACTCATTGATAAGATAAATATTTTTTTTATTTAGAAAAACCATTTGAAAGTAACCATTATTTTACTGTGGCAAAACAGCTTAAGCGTTTTCAAATTAATCATTAAGTTTAAATTGCCTCTAACACGCTAGAGTATAATGCTCGCCACTGCATGATACAACTTATCAAGAAACTGGGTCTAATCACGGAGCATTACGTTTTTGTTGAAAATATGGAAAGGGGCATACTTTTCAAAAATAAACTATCTTAGAAAAAATGTTGATAAATATCACCTCTTACAGATATGGTCTCAATGCATTTTCTAGTCATTTAAAGATAAAGAAACATAATAAAAGCTTGAAAGCAGTTATACGTTTATATCTTTTCACCTTTTGGTCCATGACTTCCCACCCCAAAATTTGTTCATATCATATTGGACATTCCATTTGACGACAATATTTGACCACTATATTGAGTTATATCATTGTATTTATAACAGTCAATATCGGAACTAATGATCTAAATATGAATGAAATTCCTTTCTTACTTACCGGTAATTTCCAGAATACAGTTTGTGGACCTTGTTTTCTATACATCACGGGCAAACATTTCCTCCTTGGTTTAGCCTTTGTAAATCTTTGTTAGCTGTATATCCAAAACTAATAATTTCAATACATAAATGCTTAAAGTTGTTTGTTTTTCGTCGGATTCAAAATGCTTGTTACAAAAGAAAACTGTGCCTATCAATCGTCTAAGCTGTCTTTAAAAAAAAGAAAATTTCAATAATTTTTTCTACAATCGTTTTTTTTTTCATGTATAATTATACTACATTACAAAACATGCTATTTTATTCGAACAAAATACAACTCATTATAAGCATAGTTAAGTCAAGTTTATGTACACCAAGTTTCAGATAATACGGTTCATAACTAAAAAAGACAAAAAACTAAACGTTGAACAAATCAAAGATGAACTATTCAAATATTTTTACACCTGACATACATGAGTGAGGGGTTAAATTTATGTTTTTTCTTTAACAAATGGCTGCATTTGAGAGCAGATACCTTAAGTAATCATTTCTAAAAAAATTTAATTCGTTTTTTTTCCTGCTTTGTGTTTTTTTTTTAATTTATTGTTTGGTCAAATATAATTTGATTCTTGTTATAACCCTTTCTCTCACTCTCTTTCATTCTTCCTCTCTCTCTCTTTCTCTCTTTCTTTCTCTTTCTATGTCTGTTTGTCTCTATGTATCTGTATCTTTCTCTATGTTTCTCTCTCTTTTTTTCTCAACAACTCTCAACTAATTAATGTATATGTATAATTATGATATCTATTTATATACACTTTCCGACTGTTAGCCAGCTGTGATACACGCATACATATAATTATATGTGCATACATTTCAAAAACAATATTTTTTTTCGGCTCTAGCACACGCATCTTTGGTATAAAAGAATAAAGTGCATGAATTTTATTTGCGTTTCTTGGTCTAATTCAAACGCACGGCAATAGTCTAATAAGACCATTATTCAAGACGGGCCTATGACTAAAATGAAATGAAAGAGTGTTTATACCCCAAGGTATTAAAGAACCGAGTCAACTAGTATTGGTGTTTTTCTTTTTTTTTGTGTGTGTCCTCTCTTGGTCTCTCCGCGCTGAGACCTTTTTCTCAAAGAAAAATAAGTAGAATTAAAGATGCCCATTACATTCAAAATGTCTAAATCGAATTCTTCACCCTAATTGAAATTAGATTAGGAGTAGATTTAGAAAGCAATCTAATGGGTAGAGTACTGCGACAGACGTTGAATCTTAATGAGAAAAGAGATCAATCGACACGTTCTAATAGCTTCCCTGGTTGACTGGTAGTTATCTAGACAGAGTTACATTCTATCATATAATTTTTTTTAATGTTATAAAAGCAGCGTGTCTGCGACAAAACTCATTATATATAATAGTAAGATAGTATTATGTAATACAATTTTTATTCGTTCGCTCGTTTATTAGTTTAGTGTGTTTTTGCTGTTGTTTTCAATACTGAAGATTATTAAATAATCAATAGCCGATAGATAATGGGGTACGAAAAATGGTCCGCTTTTTTCCATATAACTCCTCCATGATGAACTATTAAAGGGGCGTAATATTAAAATAAATAGAAACAGTAGAAAACACTCAAGATTGTTTCTCTTGGTGCTGTGTAATAATGCTCTGTAGATGTTATTGTATGATTTTGTGTCTACATGATTGTATTGAAAAAGTAAAAAAAACAGGCCATGATTCCTCATTCTGTTTTATTCTGGACTGTTTTATCATCATCATCATCAATATCATCATCATCATCAGCAGCAGCATACATTTTGTGATTATTATTATTATTATTATTAGTAGTAGTAGTATTAGTAGTAGTAGTAGTAGTAGTAGTAGTAGTAGTAGTAGTAGTAGTAGTAGTAGTAGTAGTAGTG
>RQTK01000758.1:77402-101292 GCA_003991915.1 Elysia chlorotica | reverse complement strand
TATTATTATTATTATTATTATTATTACTATTATTATTATAAGTATTATTACTATTTTTCTTTTATTAATATTTTTGTCGTCATTACAATTACTAATATTAGGATTACAATAAGCCTTATGTTATTATCTTTTTATTGTTATTGTTTTGATCACTATCATAAATATGATCCGCATTTTTTTTCTTCATTATAATATACTCCATCTGTGTGTGTGTGTTTGTGTTTATTTTTGTATTTCATTTTTCTTTTTTGCTTTTTTTATACAATCATGTATAATCCACGATATCCATGCATATAATTTTCTCTTTGCCGATTTCCACACTAAGTGGATCCAACTGTGAAAAAAGGTTTCAAGCCCTGTCCAACAATCTGCGATAACGTCTCGTCACGGCGTTTATAATGGCGAAATGTGTTGTCTTGTCACGCGCGGGAAATCTCGAATGTATTTCATCTTAGCAGTGCTATGAATTTCCAACCAGCCAGATAAAACAGATAGGGTACGATCAGAGACGCTATTATAAATTATAGAGTCTCTGGTACGGTGTTGAAATCTGAAGGATATTATTTTTAGAGATAAGAAATGCAGACAGAAAAAAGATGTAATGGTGTTAACACTTGATAACACTCTCTGCAGCCTCGTGCTACCTACAAATCGTATTAAAACAAGTTTATATGCACAAAGTATTTGGGCTAATTATACCAAACATGGAGATACCCCATCATTTTAAGTAGCTTAAACATTGAATAAATAAAAACTATCAGAGGTAACAATTGTCTACCATAGGCGATCTGTGTCGAGATAAGTATGTTGATTATCTTTGGCTTTTAGCACCGTCATTAAGCCTGTATGTTCTCTTTCTAGCTTTTTCTTCATAGTAGTGTTTAAGCTGTATTATGATGGGGCGTTATCAACTGTTGATAAACAAGTCATCTTTCCCAGTGACCTTATCACTCTCGTATATTCTATACTTGTATTTCAACATTGCTTTCGAAGGTTATGCCACCTTTTATTATTCCTAACTTGATTCTTTTAATGATATTTCTGTTTCATTCTTTGTTATTTGATATCGGGGGAGGGGCTGAAGAAAAAGTACCGAAGTTGATGTCAAAGTCATAATGCCATTTTAACATGTGTATCATTTCGTTCTCGTAAATTAGTTTGGTTAAATACATATGTGCAACGGTACGGTCAACAGACCTTAATTAAAGAAAAGCGTCATAAACAATGTTATTCAAGTCCAAAAGCTGGTCTAGGCCAGGCGGGGTGCACTGTATATGAAACAAAGTGTTACCTTTGGCTCAAAGATAGGCGAACTGGCAACAGTGGTAGAGCGTCGGTCTCCCAACCTTTGGTTTGAAACCCACGGTCAGTAAAGAAATGCATCTTATTATATATCTAACCATCTACCTACATTACCATATCTACTTATTCACCAACCTATACATTTACCTGTATAACTATCTATCTTTCGAACTATCAATCTATCTTTTCCCCCATCTACCTATCTACCTGTCTTCTCTATCACATTCCATTTCTTATTTTCATGGTCTTATTCTATGTTATCTATCATAATGATAAACATGAATGTCTTTTTTCTCTCTCTTTTTCGCTGTTTCTTTTCTTGTTAATTCCATCATCATCTCTATCATTTTTGCCGTTCGAGGGTGTGTGTGTGTTTGTGTGCTTTCTGTCTCTCTCTCTCTCTCTCTCTCTCTCTCTCTCTCTCCTCTTCCCCCCCTCTCCCCCCCTCCCTCTCCCTCTCTCTCTCTCTTTTTTTTTTTTTTCTCTCTCTCTCTATCTATCTATCACTCTTCATCCACCTTTCTCTATATATCTATATCTATCTATCTCCCTTTCTATCTATCTCTCTATTTTTTTATGGGTTTCCTAGGGGATCCTATTCGGCGACATTTGTACCGTTATCATCGTCTTTTTGTTTTATGTTCACAAAGTTCTTCCTTTACTCATTGTACCCAGTTTGTCCTGAGAGAATGAAGAAAAAGTATTGCATTGGAAAATGGAACATAAACATAAAATATATCTAAATCTATTGGAAACTCATTGGCTTATTAGAACCAATAAATTAAACAAGTCGACTGTCAATCGTTAATATTTGTAAGAAGAACACTAATATAAGATGAAATCATATTTCTGTTATTTGTTATTGATACAGAGCTACAATGTAGGCTTCTCAAGTTTTACAAGTAACGTATCGAAAGTCAAAACTAGAGATAGCGAAACTTGTAACTGTAACGAATAAAATTAATAGGTTTTAGAACTTTCCAGTACAGCCAGGTAAGTTGTGGACGTGAGATAAAAGATAGTGTTTTTCTTGCCAACCCTGTATGCCCTGGAGAGGAATAGATAACATAGATCTGGCGGAGTGGCAGTCTGTACTTAGTCGTTATAATGTCATACCGGCTGTTATCGCCCTGGAAGTCTGCAAAAACTGCTCCTTGAACATGTAGTCTGAGGTACGTGGGGCTCCTGTGTTTGCACCTCTCAGTCACTCAGTAGTAGTTGCAGCGACAGGCGATAGGTGGGCAAGCGAGGATTAGATTCTAGAGCTGACAGTTCTACCCAGGTAAGTTCCTACTAAATACCACTTCTGTACATGACACAAAGGAGTAAAATTACTTAGCAGTGTTACTTGGAAAGGTCATTTCGAGTTAAAGTGTTTAACTTCACAAGGCCGAGATCTAAATCTGTACGTCTGATTCGTCGTGGTATTATTGTAGTGCGAAAGTCAAATAGGTCCAAGTTAGGTAAACTACTGATACACCGTTAAACAAGCTTACCTTTATAAATTTTAGAACTACGATGTTCTTTTGTTTAGTTTTCAATAACATTATTATATATTAAAGTTAAAGAATAATATTTTACAATATATTACATTATATATAGCGCAGGTAACACATTTCAAGCTATGTTTTTAGAAAGATAGGCACATTGACTCTAACTGCAGCTTCAATCAATGATCATTAAGACCCTGATTTATATTCTGCAGTGCTACTGTACAAAAATAACAAATTGGTGAAGATAGACTTAAAACTTGCACGATTATATTTAAGTCTTAAAACCTTTTTGATAATGAGCGTAGAGATCAATTTCTTTATCAATCAGTAAAAGGTTGATACATACTGGTTTTCAAGAGAGCACTCGTGAGACAATTGCATGTGGAAAACATATCTTGAAGTTTTAAAAAGCGGCTAGTTCACTATAAGCTGAAATAAAATTATCTCATGTTTGAAAATGGTTGCCTGATTATAGTCTGCACAAAAAAATAGGAAATCCTGCACAATCCATCATAATTTATCTGACATTGCCTTAAGCAGGGTATTTTGTTTAGTTCATTCCATCCATGGTGGTTTTAGAACTAGAATATTTATTTAACTGGCACACCATTAGAGATTCGAATTCTACGAGCCAAAGCTTAACACCGAAAAAACTTATTGGTCTTTAGTTGAATAGATGCAAACGGTAGGATCGAAGCTGTGACGAGAGGAAAATAACAGCATATCACTATTACTAAAGTATAATTTATTGTCATGAAGTCAAACAAACTAACAAAAAGCTCAAAACGTTGTCCCCCTTCGAACGCAAACAGTGATATCCCGATTATGGGCACAATTTATCTGTACATTGATAAAATAACACATTTCTGTAGTTATAATGCACCAATGTTACGTCTAATATAATTATTGTACTTCAGCAAGACTTAGTTCATATACCCATACCGATGTTTTTTGTTGTTGTTGTTTTTTTCGGGGTTTTTTGTGGTTTTTTTTTGTTTTGTTGTTGTTCTTTTTTTTTGTTGTTTTTTTGTTGGGCTTGTGGGGGGGGGGCTTTTTATCGTTGTTTTTGTCCATCAGACGAATAACTAATATTACTTTATAATATGTTATCCGTTTCTTTCATCAAGTTTTTATATCAATAGTAACATTCTCTTGACCTTCGTCAACGTTAACTTGGCCGCTACTTTACAGCATAGTCAAACTACAGTTCATTGCAGACCCGAAAAGCTTTAACGTTAATTTTGAAGGGTTTGACTACATAACCATGAATTTGTATGAATCCCTGATAAGACCACAGTTTTCTTTATATTGAGCGCAGTATCCCATAATTTGCTCAATGACAATTTTCGCTTTAATTTTCGAATTTAGCTTTGTTCTCTAGTTCTGGTTTTCTCGTATTTTCACAGCGTTTCAGCTTATAAATGCATAACTGTTTTCAAATATCCTTTCGTCAATTCTTCGTAAAATCAAATTTTCACTGTTTCTCTTAGACTATAATAATTGTGTGTATTTGCATTTGAATCTAAACGACTCTCATCGAGTTCTATATAATTTGAGGCACGCCCAGTGTGTTAACAAACCACAATAATGTCCAAGGTAGCCTTGAATAGTTTTTGAGGTTTGGTTTCCCTTGACTAGTCTTCTGTCCAATATAGGCGACTATATATTTCATACGAGAAGAATTTGATCAATAATTATCTTATCAAATACCCACCATCCGTTCTTTGCATAGATCAGTCAAATGTGTTGATAACCCAACCACTTATCCTACGAACTACTGGAGGCTACACGTCACGTAAATAGTACAGATTTTACAGGTTTTTTTTTTTCTTTTGGATAAAAAGAGCTTTATGTGTTAAAACACTAGGCTACACTACACTAGGGATCTCAGTCTGATTTCCAAGTTAAATTCATTCATGTTTCTTTCTGTTTGTGTTGAGTTGAGTTACTTTCTTAAAGTCCAACGTCAGAACTGTGAAGTTCGAAGACCAAAATTGGATTATGTGCTGCCACAGAGAGACAGAGTAATAATAACAGGACTCCTGTAATCATTTTAAATTACTGACACCGACTATTAGGAGATGGAATCAGACAAAATACATGTTCGACCTATCGCCTGTTTCCAATTGGGAGATTAGTAGACCACTTGTTCCTGTCCCCCACCATTTCCCCCCTTTTTTCTGCTGGCCTAGGTCTGTCGCCTAGCTATTAGGGTTAGCATGACATGTATCTATTAACTGATTAAGATACAAAAGCCTTTACATTTTGGAAATCAATATACTTTTCCAATATAGGTGCATTCTAAATTGAAGCAATTACTTTATAGAGCAGTGTGTATGTCTTGCACAACAACCGCTCATTTAATGATTAAAAAGATAAAGGTTTTCTTAACATATGCTGTAAGATTAGATATCTTTGGTAGAACAATTCAAAAATTCTGCATATAAGGGCACAGTTAAAAAAACACGACGTAAAAGGTTATTGTTCATTATTCTCGAGTGGAATAATAACAGTAAAACCATTCCTGTCTCCTTGAAAGAAAAGAATTTTATGGGGTGAAGTATAACATTTACGTGCATATCTTAACAAACCTTATGCTACCGGCAACTGCTTTTGTACATTCTAAAGTTTCATTTAGTCGGAAGTTAGTGTTCAAAAATGTATTAGCTTCCGAAACATCAAGAAATCACAATAAAAACAGACGGAATTTAAAGGCGTTAATGTCAGTTGGGCTTTGAACGTGGTAATGTATTTCCATGACACATTATGAACTTGCTGCACACTCTATGAACGTCTCTTCCACAAGCGGTTGTCAGCACTCTTTTTTGTTTCACACCAATCAGTTCGGAGCATAAAAAACTGAAAATAGCAACGTTCACTTTCGACAGGGATAAAGCCTAGCCCTTTCTTATCTATCAATCAGGATTTATTGTTCCATTAGCGGACAGCTAACTATTGCCATAATAAAAAGAAGCATAGAGCTGACATACCGAAATCCAAACAGCAAAGAAGGCAAAGTTAATAGTAATTTGAGTAAAAGCAAAACAAAAAACAAAACAAAATTTCGCATGCTAAAAAGTAAATGCTCTAGGGATATTTAGAGAATTTAATATTTTTTGGGCGTAGTGAGATTTGTTTTTTTTTGTCTTTATTTAAGAACTCGATGGACTAAACAGCCAAGAATCACACTGCTTTGTATTGATTTATATCATGTATAGGCCTACAGTTAGCGTTCCATTAAATATATTTCAACATAAACGATCTGCTTCATAATTAGAGAAAGAATCTGTTAGGAAATTATGGATCAAGAATCTTCTCACATTTTTTTGGTAAATAACGGGAAAATGGTTTAAAGGACTCCCAATGTTTAAGCATACTTTTGTTGTTGTGTTTTTAAGTGCAGTACGCCGTTGATCGAATAAGTGCCTTTTTTTAATGTTTTCATTATGACATGGAAATCCGATTGTATATGAAAATTACATCTGAAGAAACTTTCCCTTGGAAGTAGAATTAGAAAAAATGCTGGACATGTTGTCTGGAATGTTTGTTGTTGTTGTTGTTATTGTTGTTGTTGTTGTTGTTGTTGTTCCTTTGTTGGTAATGTTGTTGTTATTGTTTCTGGGTTTGTTGTACGCATGAGTGCTTAAAGTCAATGTTGGTTTATAAAAAGAATAACACATGTAAAACTAGTACTAGCGTGTACAATGATCGCCTTCCATGAAAATGATCCCGCTTACCGTATTCAAAACATTATTTCACATCCTCAACCATAACCAATTTTCAACAGGATTCATACTAAATTATGAAGGATCACCTAAAACGTAGAAGCTTAATGGAAATAAATAATTAATGAACACTCGCTCAAAGTCGTATTTATCAACTTTGTAGACTAAACTATTGTTATTTATTTTATTTTATTTTTTAATTTTTTGATTTTTAATTTAATTTAATTTTTTTTCGGGGGGGGGGGGGGGTATAAAAACAGACTGGCTGTAACCACCAGCTATCATGCTACGCAGCGCCTGTTTGCTAAGTCTTATGTCATCAAAATGGTATGTAGACCAAAATCTTATCTGAAAATTGTTCATAAACCTGTACGTCCTGTTAGTACTTAGCCAAAGTTTTAGGTCACACAGTACACCACACACTTTTCTGTAATGTTAAATATCACCAAAATAATTATCTCCTAGTGTGCCCAAAACTTCATGTTATAAGAGAGCATTCACAGAAATAATCATTAAGTACGTCTTACCTTAAAGAGAAGATCGCCTTTATAAAGATCAACTATAAAACGAACCAACGGAAATAAGAAGACCTTACTTTGAATGTAACAATAGTGCATGTGCACTAAGATGAAGAGCTTCTGAGATACTTTATTGCCAGATCCTGTTCTTTTAATCAGTGTTTCATCAAAGTTGTCATAATTCGAAAGGAATCCAATTAGTCAAATATGGAAAAATAAAAATAGGTAAAATAAGACAGGATAACTTCTTAAGTTAGAGGAAACAGTGTGATTAGATCACATTAAATATTAATACTCAAAGCTTAAAAGTTAAGTTTACTTTTTATGTGCATATATCTAGAGTAAAAAAATAAAACATCTCACGCAAAAGAGAATAGTAAAATTTCACATTTTCATTTGAGTCCGACTTGCATTCACAATGTTAGAAACTAAATTGTTTTTATATCGTTCTATTTTTAATTTGTATTAATAACTTATGATGAACCTTTGGGAAACATTTGTGCCTCACGAATTAAATATGTAATCTTTAAGAAAAACCCACGAGTATGTTTAAAATGGTACTTGTATGTTCCTTGTGTATCCTGGACTTTACCAACACATTTCTTCATTCCGTTCATGTTATTAATTTCCATTAATATGCCTGTGATCTTCAAGTAACTGTGCATTTTTCTATTTTTTCGACGTGTGTTAAAGTTAGTCTCTCCTTATAGATGTCAAAGATAAAAAGTGCGCTAATAATATTTTAACCGTTTCCCTCCAAACCATAATCACACAGGATACATCGACAAGGAGGTCGTAGGTACAATAAAAACAGCAAAGACTCTGAATTAGTGATTGCATTTTGGATCTAACGTTACCGTACAACTGTTTCATTCACCATCTCGACGGGAAGGCATTCTTAAATACAATAAGGCAAGAAATTAAGCAAGAAAGTTATGCCATAAACTGTGAATGCACGCTGATTTAAAAAATACAGTTTTGTGTTAATTCTTTTCGTTCGTTCTATCGAGCTTGTTTATAAATTGTCACAATAAAACTTCTATTGCGCTTTAAAAATCATAAATATAAACCATACGCCTATATCCCCAGATTTGTTAGATTGCAGCATCGTGGTCAATTAAAAATGTTTTCTTTCTCTTTCAGACATCATTGTGACCTTGGCCAGTTTTCAAAGATCACAAGTAGAAAGTCCGTGCGTTTACAATAAAGAAGCAGAGGACATTGTGGCTCGGCCTGAGACTATTCTAACACAACTGCACCGCTTCTTGCACTGCATCATGGGATCGACTTCTTATTTCAAATCGCTACTGCTTGCCCTCTACATAGCTGCCACTGTTGGCGCAGAAAATAATGGCGCTAAAAAGTATGTGCACCACATCAAAGTGCCTTACTTCGACACTGTGTCTATGACATGCGACCATCCGCTTCTGAATGTCTCAACATCCCCCTCCGACGTGTTATCCATCGCTTGGGTTTTACCTGACGGCACCAATGTGCACTCTGTTGGAGATCTGAATCATGAACGTTACACATTTACTGGTTTGAAAGTCGATCCCACTTCACAATCCGGCGAACTTAGTAAAGCCCTAGACCTTTACAACCTTACAGCCTCGGAGATCGACGAAGATCAGTTCGGCTACTTCCACTGCGTTGTGACCTTTAAGACTGGAAACGGACCGGTGGCTGTTATCAGGTGGGGACTTAACGTCAACGGGGCAGATTTCTCTGAACTGCTCGAGGAGTACCGCGACAACGCTCTGGTTGGAGGCATCGCAGCAGCCTGTCTCCTGCTCCTCATTGGTGGATGCTGCCTCTTCTGGAACGTCCGAAACAGCAAGCAAGATCAGGAAATGGGCGAACAAAGTATCGGTTCTGATAACTTGAAAACAAATGGGGCAGAATCCGCATACCCGCAGTTAGACAACGAAAAGAAGTTCCACAACGCGGGTTATCAGGAAGACAATGCGGTTGTTGATGTTCACATGTGATGAAAAACTCAAACTTACACATTACAAAACTATCCATTAGACGTCTATAATATATCCCAAGAAAAACAGAATTATTATGCAACCGTAACGTTAATGTTTATCGCTGCTTGCAAGCTACCACATGCTTTTCTTGTAGACAGTTCCACTTTGCTATATTAACCAGAACTGGCAAAGCTGCAGATTACTAATTATTATTGCGCCACATTCCTTATGCACCGTGTGTCATTTTTCCCCCAGGTCAACTCGACAAAGGTGACATGAACGTTTTGAAGGATTCTATTTACTCGTAATTCATTTTTTTTTCATTTTTTAGTATTAAAAAATCATCATTGGTAATACTAATTACTTTCGCAACCTCCATTTTTTTAAAGTTTCCAGTGAATTCTTTTTTTCCTCATTGTCATACGTTTTTTTAAGTGACTTGATTTCGAGTTTAGCCACCTTTTTATAAAATATACACATAATCCTTTTGCCACTAAAACAAGAAAATATCCATATCAGTAGTATGCGGTACCGGTTTTTTAGTTCTATAGATCCATGCAAGAAAATAACCAATAAAAAAATAAAAACTACTTACATCAGAAAAAAGCTATAAGTATAATAATATGACAGCTGACGAAAAGGGTTTCATAAACGTTTATAAATTGTCATCTCCAATTTGATCTGCGTATTCTATGTTCTTAAAAAGTTTAAGAATCGGTGTGTCTCTGTTAACAAAAATAAGCCTCATTTGGTTTAACTATCTTGTGCAGTTCATCTAGTGAGGCACGTTTGTTTCTAAACCAATGCATTGTGCAACTTTGTGATAAAAAAACACAACTAACATCAAAGTATACAACTAATAATCATAGTAGTACTTACTACACTAAACCCGTACAGTTAATCTTGTTTGTTTGAAGATCATCCAGCCCCAAGGTGTAGCATAGCCGTTGTCATGCCCCGTGCCTTCCAATGAAAGCAACACTTTCTTTCATAACTATAATGTGACAAGTGTGGGGGACAGGGGCTACTTTCTTATACCTTATCCTCCAGGAAGGCCACCTTTAGATCATGAATTGAAGGAATTATCATACCAAATTTCCAAGAAAATGCTTTATTTCAAGAAAAACGCGTAATGAACTTTTTGTGATTGCTTTGCCCTCCACTGATTTTCATTTTCCATGTGTTAAACTGCTATAGTATAACATGATCATTCTAGAACTTTTTACTTAGAATAATCTTAGACGAGTGTAATATGATTGGCGCCGTTGATAGGAATATTATTAACAGTTGTTTATTTTAAATGCGATTTATGTTAATTTTTTTTTTCAACAAAGTGTTGGCCTATGCTCATACCCGGTAGTATTCATTCTACTTACGGTGAAGAACGGTTTCATAATGGAGGTGTAAAGTTAAAGATAAGCTGCTGATTTTTTCAAAGTTCCATTCAATTAGTTGTTTTGTAGTCGGAAATCGTGCGTTTTTATTTAATTGTCTGTTTTTACACTTCATGGGATTTGCTGAGCTTACTAATGTCACTATGTCATCTCGAAGAGGTACAATAATACCATACATATTTTTGCATTAGACAGTTGAAACATTTCGTGAATATTAAATGTGTGTGTCTAACTGTAGAACTGATAATTGTATATTGTTGGAGATGTATGAAAAAAAATATTGAACAAAATATTTATCCTTTTTAAATAAAAATTTGAGATGTTAAAACCACCACCTAGCGTGTTTCATTAGTTAAAATTATCTACTGCGTTTGTGTGTGGAACTGTTTGGGGATTTGAGACAAGCCAAAATGTACCAGCGGTCAGGGTTAAAACACAAATGGCGAATAATTGTACATCCCTCACAAACGAAACATTGTACTGGGCGGGAGCTGTGGCTTTGTCCAAAAGGCCCTTTATGAAGTGACAGCTGGGGTTTGAACTTTAAACCATCTGCAAATAAAACTAGTTCACTACGAACTAGGTTAATATGTAATTGGATTTCACTATCTCTTTAATTGGTCGACAGACGCCATCCAAACGTAGTCCTAAGAACATGTGGAGGGCTGGCGCGTATGTCCCTCGGTAGAACCAGAGGCGGTTGAAACTCCAACAAGGTATCTGTAGTAAGAGCTCTGAAAATATATATGTAGGGAGTGGAAAGCGAGAGAGACATAGAAAGACTGAGAGAAAGAGACGAAGAGAGAAAGAGAGAGAGAGAGAGAGAGAGAGAGAGAGAGAGAGAGAGAGAGAGAGAGAGAGAGAGAGAGAGAGAGAGAGGGAGAGAGAGAGAGGGGGAGAGAGAAGAAAGAGAGAGGAGAGGAGGGAGAGAGGGAGAGAGAGAGAGAGAGAGAGAGAGAGAGAAAGAAAGACGGAGAGATTAACGAAATCCAACCAAAAACCGTTTTCCTAAATTCAGAGGCAAAGCACTTTACTTTCTTCGGATTTGTTATTCCCATTTTTTTTGGTTGTTTTTTTTTTTTTTTTTTTTGTTGTTGTTGTTGTTTTTACCGAAACATTAAAATATAAACATTTAGCAACCGCAATAAAATTAATGTACATTCCCTTCAGTATTGAAATGATTGAATGGTTGAACAAAAATACTACAAATATATAATAAATACTAATCTGTAAAAAAAAGAACACAACTATTGATATTATAAGACGTCGAGGATTATCCGGGACTTTCCTTTCGATTCAGTTCTGAAAGTCGTTGTGAACATGGTGTACAGAGAGTATCCTCATCTCCAGGCTTTCTTAGAGATCCGTGAACAAAGCTATCAGTATTGCCTTTATTGAACTAGAAAAAGTGATTGGATGTGTGCAGTTACTATCAATTGCGTAACGTACATCAATCGCTACAGCAAAATTTGCTGGTGGCATTTCTTTCCTTGAGTTAACCGGCATCGTTGGTTGGGGCAAGCAAAGATTCCTTATAGTTTTAACGTCTATTAGGTATCAAAGGGAAACAAAAATCAATAATCATAATGCAACGTCAGGACTCCAGTGCATTTATCTATCGATGTAGCTATCAATCCATGTACAAATATGCATATTTATCTATTATTTTAACATATCTCGGTGTTTCTCTGTACAAGCAAACTCTTTTTATGCCCATCAAGGCTTATCACAAGAAATGTTTTTTTTTACCACCCTATCATTTTATATTCTCTATCTATGGATCTTACTAAGGATAGAAAAGAAAAGAAAAAGAAGAGGGACAAAAAAATGAAAAACAGGAATAAAATGAAGAAGAAAAACATTCGTGTGCAAGAAGAGGAGAAAATGGAAAGCAGGACCAAAAGGATGAAAAGAGGAGGAGCAGGAAGAGGAAGATAAGCAGATGGTGGAGAATCAGCAGGAGGAAAAGTAGATATACTATCACTCCTGTCCCAGCCGGTGACCAACTCAACCAGTATATGACGAAATCGGAAAAAATAGTTGTAGTAGTAGTAGTAGCAGTAGTAGTAGTAGTAGTAGTAGTAGTAGTAGTAGTAGTAGTAGTAGTAGTAGTAGTAGTAGTAGTAGTAGTAGTAGTAGTAGTAGTAGTAGTAGTAGTAGTAGTAGTAGTAGTAGTAGTAGTAGTAGTAGTAGTAGTAGTAGTAGTAGTAGTAGTAGTAGTAGTAGCAGCAGCAGTAGTAGTTATAAAGTTAAAAATGACAATGAAAAAACAACTGTATTGAAGCTGGCGATTTGCTGTTTAGACATTGTACGTTCTTCAATATATCATTTGATAACACTGGGAGAGGCTCTATTGGTGGCGTTAGTGTCAGTAATGTTTTTAGCTGCGGTAAAAGTTATGTGAAGTAGCACATGTGTAATATGTTATGTCTTGGGATCTAATAATAAAGTGATCTAGTTGCTGATATGGACCAACAAACAAGGCAACTCTGTGAGATATATTGGAGACTTGAAAACAATGGAGATATAATTTATAGACATTTCTCCAAGAATATCAAAAATAATAATTTTGTTGGTTTTTCAATTGGATTAAAACGGCTCTGAATGGAATTTTAATAGGAAAAGATTTTTGAGGGGTTCATTAACAACTGCCAGGAAATGAAAAAACTATTTTAACCTCTAATTGTTTGTGGTTGTGATGATAATGTTAATGGTAGAATTATAAATTCTAGTTGCAGTTGCAGATATAGAAGTATTTTAGCAGTAGAAGCAATAGCAGCAGTAACATTAGCATTTATGGACAGAAAAACAAACCAAAAAAACAACAACTTCGAAAACAAGTACCTAAGAATTTACCGACAATACGTTAAATACACGGAAACAAGATTAAGATGATATCTTTTTAATTTTATGCGTTGTTTAACCTGTATTCCTGTTACATATTTCTAAAATCACTTGGAACAATATTTCATTGCGATACGATTTTTCTTATATACATTATTCAGTAACTCCAGCTGTGATATTGTGATATTATGATTTATATAGTATGTATAATATTATTGATCTTTATGTCGAAATTCTACCTTTCTAATTTCATATTCATATTGTTGTAAACTTGATAATTTCGTTTGTTGTATGAAGAGAGTGTTCTTTAATTTCCCCTTGAGGGATGAATAAAAATGTATGTATTCTATATTCTGTAATTCGCATTATACTTATACATTCAACAAACTTCTGTATTTTCTATCGTGACTAGATTAGCAGGAAACCTGGTAAAATGTTCTACACAGAAATCAAGCAATACGTTATTTTATCGATGCGCCAGATTCTCCTACGAAAATACTATTCATAAAGATGTTTTAAGATAAAGAGTATAAGGTGAGATAACAATCATTTCAAATTATTTTATTTACAAGAAAACGAAATATTTTACCGGCTCCCAAACTTTAGAATAAGTAATCTTTATTTACATTTTGTGTTTTGGAAAAAAAATTGTTATATGAAAACTGGAACATTTAGTCAAACAAATAAAGAGAATTGTACCCAAAGTCACCCCACATAACCAGGCTGGATTTGAAAAGCTGGAGTTATATAACTTGGCTCATTCCAGGCGCGTAGAACACACAATTCATATCTAACTGCTACCATAACACAAAAATGTATCTACATTCATGTTTACATAAGATTATAGTCAAATCGTGAACATTGGCACATCTTAGGCATACTTCAGATCTCGATCTTTTGTACTCATCAATTACCCTTCGTGTCACAGGCGTTGTGAAGAGGTTGATATCGTGTGTGAGCCTTTACCACTGAGCTTCCCCATGCCTTCTCTCACTTCTTGTTAATAGGACTCGTAGAAGATGCCTGTATGGAGGAAATAACAATGATAGAAATATAAATTGTGTCTTGAAAAAAAAAGACTATACACTGTCTGTTAAAGAATGTATTATTTTTTTCATCCTCGCGGTTTTTTGGAGATACCCGAATAAGGGGCACCAGTTAAGGTTCGAGCGAGGAACTACCTGCTCATTAGACATAACATTACTATTGCTAAGCAATCGTGCGCCGGACACAGCAGCGTATCCCGAATTGCCGTAATACTGATACGAAACGTAATGTCGGTGTTATGGATCCCGAAAGTATTTTAAGCGCTTTACGGAAATACAGGCGGTGTGACAAAACAAACAAACAAAAAATACTGAAAAGGGAAGGAAAAACAATTACTATTGTATTTTTTGTATGCTTAAGCTTGATTGTTTCAGTTTTCTCATATAGAACATTATACTTTTACTAAATACAATATGCCTATTTATGACGCACAAGTTAGTTTACAGGTTTTAATACAGTGTGTCCTAATTCTAACGTCGCCCGTGTTTCCGTTGGGCCCTTACCTTGACCCATTGGGTGTTTAAAGAAAACACTAACCCGCAAAGCATCCCGTCATGCAGTTGGCGATGTTCCCTGCTATGAGAGCCGGAAGTGACATGCGCACAATCCAGGCTTTCCGGCGTGGCAGCAGCGTCGCCATGATGCCCATCATGATCATGACGAACATCCCGCTGGAGAAGCCGCACAGGGAGTAGGTGACCACTGCCTCGGACCTCACCTGGGGGGATAACATGTTTGTTAGGACTTAATACTCAGCTCATCCCGAGGTCATCGATTCGATTCTTCAATCGAGACAGTTTTTCTTACTGGATATCCAAATGTAACTATGGTTTTGTTGCCATATAAAATACTTTTTGAAAACCTTTGAGGCGTCAAGCTAGAAGAACACATAAAATTCATATATGTGTTAAATAAATCAATATAAACACGATGCAGCCACCATAAAGCAAAACGACTTATCTGTCGGATATTAAGCTTAATTTGGGTACGATACGATACGATACGATACGATACGATACGGTACGATATTAATAGAAATGTTGTTTAATGTAACATAAGATCTTGCATATTCCCCATCGTCACATATGGATGTAAATGATGGACAATTACAAAAGCAAATGTAAAGAAACTGTGTTCTTTTGAATTAAAATGCTTAGAGTTCCATAGACAGCAGATAGACGAGATGATGGCAGTGAAAGAACATGATGATGATGATGATGATGATGGTGATGATGATGATGATGATGATGATGATGATGATGATGATGATGATGATGATGATGATACGATGATGATGATGATGATGATGATGATGATGATGATGATGATGATGATGATCATGATCATGATGGTGGTGGCCATTTTCAAAGTAAATATTAATGAAGTAAAAATTATTGCCATGCAATGGGGTAACAGATCAAATTTGAGAGTGGCCATTGAACGCAAAGTTTAAGATAAGCTTTCCGTTTGTCTAATTAAGCGGGATGGCACTGATGATTTTACCCCTTCAATGACTAAAGTTTAAAAACTTTAAACAGTTATGCGTTTTTTTGACGATCATGATATTTATCTAGCCTGAACGCAGCCGCTTCCTTCGGTGGACAGCTAGTCTAGGATACGAAACGCATTTTACCATTCCGAGTCCTCACCGAAATAAATCCACTCCTGAGCGTCCGGTTCCAGTTCTGTAGGATAATGTCGGTGTGGTGGTCGACCACTGGTCCCGTGCCGTTAGTGGCGCTCAGGTACTCCAGGTACACGTTCCGGTTCCGTGTCATCTCTGACAGCTGGAAGTAGTCCAAACAAAACAAAAGTCACGAGTCCTCTTCACGCCTTGATTGAAATCAGTATCTTAAGTGCAGAAAAAACAACCCAACAAATCAAAAAGAGCAACAACAGCGTTCAGGGGACTGAAATAAAATAGTAATGTTATGGTCGATCTTTGTATAGGCACCAAGCATAACTACATGTACAGCATTTTTCACCTTAAAACTAATATATGCATTACCAGTTCCCATATCTACTTATAACTGCATTAAACACTGCGTGCCCTATGCTTACTAACTGTCCACATGACAAGAAAATAGCAGATCGCTAGTTTGTTGTTTTACAGTGCCTGTAATTGTTTTGTTTTTTTTATTAAGTACTGCTATTTTTTAAATCTTGGGAATGCATGGACCTTAACTAAAACGGACCGCCGCCCTTACCTTGATGAATGACAGGATGTTGCTGACAGCGACTCTGTAGCCAAGCAGCATTCCCACGCGAAAGCAGTCGTTGGGTTCGATTCCCATCGCTAGCGCTATCGGATAAAATATGTAGGCTGACAGCCTCTGGGGAGAGGGGGGGGTGACAAAATTGGGTCAAAGAGAATACATTAAAAATGTATTAAAATCTGTGTGTGTGAATCTCGAAGGTTTTTTATGTTCTAAGAATATAGTTCTAAAAATTTCTTGATTACTACAGAAAATTGTGCGACTGTTACCAACTGATACATTCACAGAGATGCTTGAATTTTTTAAGAAAACTAACTACACATTACTTCTTAAAATAACCATAGAATAGGATAGTCACTGAATTATCGGTTTTTCTAGGAACCTTTCACCCCCTCCCCTCAATAAAAAAAAATTATCTAGAGATGTCTGATACACTCACTTCGATAGAGAAGCCTTGAACCCCGACCCTCTCCCCCAGCCAGCCCAGCGTGTGGTTCAGCCAGGAGATGTACGTGACGAAGATAATCACGGTCACGATGATGTTGGTGATCACAGGGATCATGCTCAAGGCTCCTGTCTGCGCAGCGTCCATCAGACCGCTATACTTTCTGGAATTTATAATTGACGCCACAAAATGTTATATATATATATATATACACTGAAGCAGGTCTGAAAGGACACTGACAATAATCGCGTAACATTATATTGAACGGAATTTTATAATGTTTTGACTGTCATAAAACACTCTTTCTCCGTTTAACAGCTCAACGGGAGTCCATAATTTTATGTCAACTTAATTTACATCCTAGAAACAGTTTCTGCGATCTTAACTCCTATCGTTCTTTTAAATTGTGCAAAGCAACAATGTGCAATTTACAGTAAAGCGTCATAAAAAGAGAAAACTACCGTCCTATAACACGCCTGCTGAAAGTTCAAGAAAAATGATAAGAAGTGTGGATATACACTGTAAAGAAGGCTGTGTGGTTTAAGTAACATTACTAGTAAATCTGGGTACTAGTGAGTAAGGGTGTGAGTGATTGGGTGAGTGAGTTAAAGATGTGAACCCACCCTTTCTCCTCAAATCCTATGTCCACCTCACTGGACATGACGCCTCCTTTCTTGACCTTCGTCTCGGGCACGATCAGTTTGCAGACGGCGAAAGTTGCTGGTGCCGAGACAACCATAGCGGGGATGAGGAAGATCAGGGGAACCTGGAACAAAGTTAATGTAGATTTCCTAATTGGTTTGTAGTAGACATATCCTATCTTACATAACCCCTACATAATGTGAATCAAACGTTCTGAGACCAGAGTGTTATATTAGATCACAAATTGACTTAACCTAGTGAGTTAACTATTACAGTAGTGATATGGAACGGATACATTATAGGAGTCGTTGCATTTTGACCCTATACGTACATTGAAGCTTTGAGAGGGGGGGTTGACTTTGACAACACAGTAGTCATTTTCAGTAATTTTAAAATTCTTGGAATCGGAATAAATTTGTGGAATATTCAGAGTTCGCCAATAGTTCATGTTGACAATTAATGATAAATGATAATTATAGCCAAAATTATGAAATGAAACTGACCAGAAGTCAATTCTATTGACAACACAGTGGTCATTTTCAGTAATTTTAAAATTCTTGGAATCGGAATAAATTTGTGGAATATTCAGAGTTCGTCAAAAACTCATGTTGACAATTAATGATAAATGATAATTATAGCCAAAATTTTGAAATGAAACTGACTAGAAGTCAATTCTAAAACCTCTCCATTTTTTAAATTGCGGGTGACTATAAAATCCCACAAAGAGATAAAAATATTATTATATTCCTATCAGTACACCGCCGGGGTGACACACACATCTCACCAATGTAAAAAGGACAGCTTAGAATTTCTATTTGTACTTCGTTACATCGCCCAGCAAATGTATTTCCTCTTGCTCCAACATCTGCTCCTCTTCCTCTTCCTCCTATACCTCCTAATTATTTTACTCCTACTCCTATAACACACACACAAATGTATATAAATAATATTAATAATAATAATAATAATAATAATAATAATAATAATAATATAAAAGGCTCTCAAGGTTATACACAAATAATTGTTATAAACACGTGTTATTAAAACTTAAGAAACAAGGATTTTTTTAAACACACTAAGCTTATTGAACATTAATATAGATCTATCACAGAGTCAGAAATGGTTGAAATATTAAGTACTAATGCTCGGATAAAACGAGAGTAGCAAAAGAGGAAGGACAGCGTACGAGTTAAATCGAAAAGGCGGCTAATTTGTTTTAGAGCATCATAGTCAATTCGTTTGAATTTTAATCTAAAAATGAGACTTCAAAAAGATGCATTTTTAGTTAAAATTTGAAGAGTGTTAATGTATTAACATTTTTTTTATTTCATCAGGAAGGTTATTCCAAAGGTTTGCACTTTGAAAAGAAAAAGTTCTTAGACCGAAATTTGTTAAGTTGTATCTTGGTTTCACTTGGGGGTTCTTGCCAGCTGAGCGTAGGTCTTTAGATGGTGTGTAGGGTATAATTAAATCTTTTACATTTTCTGGGAGGTAGACGATGCTATATTTGCTTCAATATAAGTTAGGAAGAAGCGCACTGTACACACATTAACAAACATATTGCTATTTAGCAATTACACCGATGCAGATATGTCTGTCCCACTTACCCCCATGGAGGAGAGAAGAGCCAGGTACGCGCCGCCCATAGAGGCAAAAGCCGAAGTGATCACCAGAAACAGCTGTGATTTGGACATCTTGGCAAGGTATGGCCTCAGACACAGGATCGCCGTGACCTGATCATACATGGTAGCATTAGGCTCATATGAGCTGTTCACAATATTGGTTATGAAATAAAAATATGTATGGAAAAAAGATAAAAACATAACCAAAAAAAGTCATTTTTCTCTGGAAACTTCTTCCAAAATTGTGAGTATCCTTACATTTTTCCTGAAGTTTTCTGTCTATAAGTTTGTGACTGAATCGTCGGCAGAATTTTCAGAAACTTAGGACATAGAAACCAACGGAAGAATACTAAGGAGAGGTAGACTGAACAAAGAAAAAAAGCCAGTGAAAAAGAGTGACGCTGGCGAAAGAGAGAGATAGTAAAAGAAGAAAATGAGAAAGAGAGACACAAAAAATCCAAAAGGAAGAGAGATTTAGATAGAGAGAGAGAGAGAGAGAGAGAGAGAGAGAGAGAGAGAGAGAGAGACAAACAGACAGACAGACAGGATAGGAAAGAGGTAGACATACATAAATGATTGTTAAAAACTACTTTAAATTTTTTAAAAATGTAAAAAAAACATCGACACACAGATCATTCAATCTTGTTTATACAGTCATCTAGCAGTGGTCAAAGCTGACACTTCCTCGTCACATAGTATAAAACAATTATCTCTTATAGCCGAACATACAGCTGTCGCTTACAAAGCGTATCAAACAACAACTAACAGCGGTAAATCAGAAATTTCATGCTCTAAAATTAAGACCAGAGTGTTCGCAGTTCGGACCCCTTTTGGTGCCCTTGTCTCCGTAAAGATTTTCTCCGGACTAAATAATGGCATACAATCTTATGAAAGAATGTCAATCAACAAGTTAAATATATGTATCTGATCGTACCCCCTCGAGGAACATGCTGGCGGCGACGCCCATACTCTCCACTGGGGATGTATCCAGGATGAACGCGAGCACATTCCCTATGCACTTTGTGATGAGGACCATGGCGCCTACATAGTACAGCATGGTTAGGGTCGCGTTGGATACCAGAATCAGCGGCAGACCCTGTCATAAATAGATTAGTAGCTTTATAACGCGATCCTGATATTAGATCAAAAAGAAAAAAAAAATTGCTAAACCACACTATTAAAGATCTAGATATAATTGAAGTGTTAGTTTTTAGTGGCTCAATTTCGTTTTTTTTTTTTTTTGTTTTTTATTAATTTCGAATATTTTCTTAAAAAATGTGTCCCCCCCCCCAAATCCCATTGATATTCACCCTAAAGAGTTAAAAGTGTTACATGCGACAATGAAACGTGTGTTGTTGTTTATATTTAAGTCCCTATGACGTTGAATCGATGAAGTTGGTCCCTGTTGTAAGTCAATCATGTTTAAATCGAAATCAGTACTTGAGAATTATTTAGATCTATAAAAGCAAAATAAAAGAGCTAACAATGGCAAGATGTTACAACTATATAAAAAAGAGCAAGAACGGTTCGGAATCTAAATAACGTATTCGTTCATTACCACTACTTGTCCCTTCTTACTTGTGTGCGCACAGTTGTGGGGCTAAACTTGAAATAGTTTTTAGTAGTTTTTCCAAGCCGGTAACAGCCGATTTGGTGAACAATACTATGTAGTGACCTACGCGTAAGTAATGTCACAGTGCCAAATAAATCGAACCAAAAGTGAAAGTAACTGAGGTAAGTTTTTTAACCCATTCCCTAAAAATTATTTTTAAAAATATCTGGATTTGTTTGCCAATGCACTGATTATAACAATTTGAATGATTTTTCTTCCAAGCTATTCTGTCCGTTTAGAAGCCTACAGAAGTGTAATATTAATTACTGGTGCACTCACACCAAAGACCATGTAGTGGTCCTTGTAAGTCTTCCCAAACATCATCACTGAGGCATCATGGGAGTTCGCGAAAAACTCGTCGAATCGACTCTGCACCCATAAAATGACGTCTTTACCCGCACTAAACTTGATTATGATCAAGGCAAACAAAAACTGGAGACCCACGCCCCAGAAGATGGTGTGCCAGTTAATCTGAGAAAAATTTTATGAAGATAAAAAAAAGATAATGTTAAATAAGAACTTAGCACAAGCATTTCTCTGTTTAGATTTGAAGATAAATCTAAATATAGCATTAAATGAAACATTGTAAACCTTAGATGAGGAATCGATATGAAAATCATAAGGAGAAGAAAAAACATCATAAGTGTTGAACAGCTATAATAATCTTGCTGTATCAATGACAACAGATTCAATGATATCTATGACCTAAAATAGATGAATGTATCTCTATCGTCCATTCATAGCTTTTAAAGTCGTGTGCATAGCAATACAGTGAATTGCCCATAACACTTTACAAAAGATATGACAGGATTCACAATGGGAAACAAGGCTGTTGTTTTTAGTAAGAACAGTAATCATAAAAATCTCTTTAAATCATTTCCTAAATTAAGAGGTAAAACTGTGCTCTCCTACCCTAAAAACTGCCCTTAAATTTGTACTGTTTTGACTCCTAAGCTTTGCATGGATAGTTCTTAACTCTAGTACGTTTTCTCATACCGAGTTCTCAAGTGCGGGCCCAATCGTGTTACATGGACTCACCTTAGCCGGGTTTGAGGACATGAGGAGACAGAGCAGGCAGAACAGGACCAGTCCTGGCAGCGCGCGCATGTTGGTCGGGTTCTTCATGCCCTCGGAGATCAGCGTCCACACTATGGTGCCCAGCATCAGGCCGTACAGGCCCCTGGGGATACACAGAGCAGAGCGTTATACGGGAGGGTAGTACTTCGGGGATACACAGAGCAGAGCGTTATACGGGAGGGTAGTACTTCGGGGATACACAGAGCAGAGCGTTATACGGGAGGGTAGTACTTCGGGGATGCACAGAGCAGAGCGTTATACGGGAGGGTAGTACTTCGGTGAGGCAGGTTGATCAGTAGGTGCAGCGAAGAAGTTTCTCTCCAGAAACTCTAGTTCGGCCCAAGCTTATGATGCTTTGGTTTTTCATACTGTTTGGATCGGTATCTTCAAAGACGAGAGATAATCTATTTTAATATTGTATTTCCTCACGATAGGAAAATAATATGTATCATTTGAAACTACTTGTATGGATATATCTAATAATTTTTTACAGAATCGTCTGTCTCTTGCTAGCAAGGTAACATATACTTACCATCGCACGAAGAAGCGGATGCACTTCAGTATTTCCCTGTGCGCGGGGGAAAGCTGGTCAGAGCCGTACAGTGCCCTGACCACTCGACACAAGCCCTTCCACACATGGTGTCGGGAGTAGATGAAGATCATTATCAGCGTGCAGGCAAACAACCTGATGGACGCTTCACCATTTAATCTGGCCAAAGAGAAGTCAAACACTCAGTATCATAAGATCATGCAAGTATCTTTTGACCTTGCGCGAAGCTTGTAATCGGAAGGATGCAAGTTTGTCCCCCCCCCCCCCCCAAAAAAAAAAAAAAAAAAAAAAAAATAGGCCGCCTCGATGGTGTGTTATCCTGCTCTAGAGTCCTGACGCCGTAATTTTTGCCTTAACCCAGAACACATTTTACAAGAACAGAACATCTCTTTCACCAATCTTAAATTAATTTAACATAGTACTCAAAGTAATGGCTTCTTGAAGGTTAAACAAGACAGGCTGTTTACCAGTTTTTATGTGACTGAATGTTGGTCTGTTAGTGAGTGACAAGTGCATTCATAAAATCTCAAATACATATTGGTGTACATTTGTAAAAATATTTCAAAGCCACTAGCACACAAAGAAGATTTTTTTAAAGAGTCACTTGTTTGTGCTATTCCCTTCCTCTACTTATCCTCCTCCTCCTAACTCCTTCTCTTTATTTCTCCAGTCTTTGTAAATCATGGACATTATCACCACCGTCAAAATTATCATTAAAATTATCGTCACCGTGATCATTATCATGAACATCGTTTTGCTATCCGTACTGTTCATAGAGCATGGCCAGGATGAAGTAGAGCAGGTATCCCAGCAGACACAGCCCAGAGACCAGGTAGCCGCCGGTCCAGGTCTTCATGGACACGTACATCTTGATGAAGGCTTGCTGGGCAGTGACCACCACCTTCCCGACCAGGTTGGATTTCTTGGCGGCGACTCGCTCCTTGTGGTCAACCTCCTCCTCCTCGTCAGTCCAGAACTCATCCTCGTCCAGCCTTGAAACCACCTCTGGTTTCAAGCCACACTCGACGCTCACAGGCTAACCGGGGGAAATGTTTTATGCAATTTTTATAAAAATGTCCATTTTTGTTTAGCTGCTAAAACATTATCAAAGGCTCCGTTTAGTTTTAACATTTTCAAATTTAATACATTCTATAGGGTCCTTAGTAGCTAAGCAGTTGTACGGATATAGTGCGGAGATACTATCACTCCTGTCTCAGCCGGTGACCGACTCAACCAGTATAGGACAAAATCGGAAAAAGTAACTGTAGTAGTAACAGCAGCAACAGAAGTAGTAGTAGTAGTAGTAGTAGTAGTAGTAGTAGTAGTAGTAGTAGTAGTAGTAGTAGTAGTAGTAGTAGTAGTAGTAGTAGTAGTAGTAGTAGTAGTAGTAGTAGTAGTAGTAGTAGTAGTAGTAGTAGTAGTAGTAGTAGTAG